>JAJMZS010000288.1:0-144054 GCA_023807205.1 Isotricha prostoma | reverse complement strand
CCCAATCCCCAATCCCCAATCCCCAATCCCCAATCCCCATTATTTTATAATATTTTTCTATTGAATATTATTTATAATTTAGATTTGTTTATTTTTTTTTCTATTTCTTTTTTAATTAATATAATAATTATAAATAATTTTAAATTATAAAAAAATAAAATAATTTGAAAATATAAAAAATAAAATATTTAATAAAAAAATATAGGCAGAAAGACTTTTTCAAAAATTAAAAAATATAATTTTTTAATAATTATTAATAAAATTAATAAACTTTATTCAATATTTAATTTATTTGAAAATATTTGAACACATCATCAATGGTAAAGCCTATTTATTTTTTATACTTATTAATCATAATACAAATTAAATGTAAAGAAGTAGAAATAAAATATAAAGACCCTAAATCCCAACAAATATATAAAATATTATCAAATATAAATTATGAGAATTATCATAAAGATTGTTTTGATAATTATAATTATAAAGAATGTTTAGAATTATCCAAGAAATTAGAAAAAGAATTAAATATAAATAATTTAAAAGAAATAGAATCTTTAGAACAAACAGACAAAAATAAAATATCAGAAATATTTTATAACATAGGACAAATATATTATCATGGTCATATAGATTATAATCCAAATTTATCTTTAGGATTATCATATTTAATAATTTCATCATATTTTGGAAATCCTTATTCTCAATATTTATTATATATAATAATAAACAATAAATTAATAGAACAAATACTACCAGATTCCAATTTTATATATTACAAAAAAACAAACAAACTCTTAAATGAAATATCAAATACTTTATATTATAAAAATTTCAATTATACAGAAGATAAAAATTTAGGTCAAGAAGAAGCAAGAGTTTCAATATCATTTTCATTTCTTTTCTCAAGTGCATTAGGAAAATATCCTCCAGCATTAAATACATTAGGATATAAATATTTAAATGGTTATGGTGTATATTATTCTTGTGATATTGCATTAAAATATTATAAAGAAAGTTCATTTCAAGTAATTTCAGATATTACAAAAAGACATATGAGAAATTCATATAATTATATGACTTTAGCAGATTATGAATATGTAGAAAAAAAATTTGACGAAAAACAAAAAACTGAAGATATATTAGATTATTATGTAAAAGAAGCATCAAATGGTAATATTAAAAATATAAGAGAATTAGGTTATTGTTATTTATTAGGAACATGTGGAGTTAAACAAAATGTAAATGAAGCATTTAAATATTATTCTAAAGGAGCAAAATTAAATGATGGTGAAAGTTATTATTATTTAGGTGAATTATATTTAAATGGTTGGGGTACTGAAAAAAATTATGAAAAAGCATTTCATTATTTAACTCTTGCTCAAAATTTAAATATAACTCAATCATGGAATTCATTAGGTTATATGTATTATTATGGTTTATATGTTGAAAAAAATGAAAGAAGAGCATATGATTATTTTAAAATTGGTTTTCTTGAAAAAAAAGATGATGACTCATGTTATGATATAATGACACTTTTATTAGAAGGAAAAAATGAAATACAACATGATTATAAAAAAGCTTATTCATATGCTAATCAAATTGCTGCAAAAGGACACACATTTGGTTCTTATATTTTTGCAATGATGAATGAATATAATATTGGTTCTTTAATTAATTCTTGTGATATTACTATTAATTTCTTTCAAAATGTTGCTGATAAATCAATAAGTAGTAAAAATAATTTTTATAATGCTAATGAATATTATTTAAATAAACATTATAAAAGTGCATTTTTATTATATTTAGAATTAGCTGAAGAAGGAATTGAATTAGGACAATTAAATTCTGCTCTTTTACTTAAAAATTATGATATTTTTATTGATAAAAATTATCAGAAATTTATGACTGTTAAATTAATGAAAATGGCAAAAAAAAAAGGAAATATTTTAGCTAAAATTATGTTAGGTGATTTTTATTTTAATGGTTATGGAGAATTAAAACAAAATTATAAAAAAGCAAAAAAATTATATGAAAGTGCTTATTCTTCTTCTGGTATTAATAAATTTTATCAAGCTCATATTTTATTTAATATCGGTTTAATGTATAATTTTGGATATAATATTGATAAAAATACTACTATTGCTGAAAATTATTTTTTGTCTAGTATAAAATTAGAAAGGTATCTTAAGTATCCTTATTTATTAGTTAAGATTATTAATCTATTTGATGAGCTTCAATTTAAAAGTTTTTTTAAAAATCAATTTAAAAATATTTTTAGTTTTTATTTTCAATCAAAGTTAAAAAGAATTTTTTATATCTTTTCAATTTTATTATATATTGCTTTTTATATTTCATTACATTTTCAAACAAATTAAATATTTACTAATAAATAATATAATATTTTAATTAATTATATTATAATTCAATTGAATTTGATAAATTAAATTTAATTTTTTAAATATTATAGTTTATTATTTATTTATAATTTTAATATATAATAAAAAAAAATTAATAAACATCATATAAAAAATCTTTTATTTTGAAATTTGTTGAATTATTTCTTTTTAATAACCTTAATTCTTTTTCTTTTGCTATTTTTGAAATTAAATTAACACCTACTTTCCTATAAGGTAGAAGATATTTTTTATTCATTCTTTCTTCAATTTTATTGATAATATCTTGTCTTTTTTCTTTCATAATTTCAATTTGTCTTAAATATTTCTTTTGTTTATTTTCTTCTTCAATTACTGATTTAGCTTTTCTAAACTGCATATATAGACTACTATTTTTTTTATAATATTTATTCTTATTTAAAAGATAATTTACAAAGTCTTCAATACATTCAAGCATACTAATCATTTTACATTCATTTGAATTTCCAACTGTTGAAAAGTTATTTTTATGACTTTCAAAATTACAATTTTTATCATTACTATATAATATAGTTTTAAATATATTAAATATTTTTATATAAATTTTAGGAAATTTTCCTATTTTTGGTACTTTACCAGATAAACATTCTTGTGATAAGGAATTAAATAAATAACATTTTGGTATTTTTAAATTATTATTAATAAACATTTGATTTATATTTTTAGTCTTTGATCTATTTCTTGATGTTAAACATGAATTTTTAAAATATTTTATATATTCAAGTTTTGTTCCTTTAATTGAATTATTAACAAATAACATTTTTAAATTTTCTAAAATTTCTTGATTATTTTTTATTAAGTTATTATCATATTGATTTATTTTTTTTATATGAATTAATAAATCATTATTCTCTCTTTTTAAATTATTGATTTCTTTCCTTATATTATTATAATTTTCAATATTTTTTAATGCATTTTCTTCCATGTTCTTATATTCATGAATAAAATCTTCTGTATTTTCATATATTATTTTATTTTTATAATCCTTTATTCTATCTATTTCACTTTGTTCTAAATTCATTTTTTTTAGAGTAATATTATTAATATCATCCAATATTAAAAAATAATAATTTGGAATTGATATTAATTTTTCTTTAACTTGAATTTGTAAAAATAACCATTTTTGAATATTTTCTTTTTTTGATTTTATCTTCTTAATATTTAATTCTATATCTTGAATTTCTCTTTTCTTTAATTCAACTTTTTTTATTAAGATATTATTTTTATAAACTTCATCTTTATATAGTCTTTCTAACTTTTTTAAATATTCATTATATTTCGCATAAACTTCATTACCAAACAACTCATTCATATTTTTTACTGATTTTATTGTTTCATTTATAAAATGCATTTGTGAAATATTATCTTCAATAAATCTATTTATTCTTTCTTTTTTTATATCTAAAGTATATTTTATTTGACTTAATTCTTTAGTTTTATTTATATATTCAATAACTGGCATTCTATTTCTTGGTTTAATTTTTGCTCTTTTTTCATCTAAAGAATGACATTTTGAATGAATTAATTTACTCATGCTATTGTTTTCTTCTTTTTTTTCTAAATTTGATTCATTTATATTTTCATTTATTTGATTAGATTCTTTATTAATAATTTTTTCTTTTAAAAAAACTTTTCCTTTTAATAATTTATAAGAAAAAATATTCTTTTCTTCAAATTTTTTCTTTTCTGGAAAAGGGAATAATTCACTATTATGATATTTAGTATTTAAAAAATCATTTGTACTATTATTATTATTTTTATTTAAGATTTTAATACTTATATTACTATTAGAAAGAGTATTTTTTGAAATTTGAGAACCTGTTAAATTTGTATAACTATTAATAACAGGTAAAATATTTTTCTTATTTATTATTTTATGAACAATTTCACTATCATCAAAAGTTGTTATATTATCTGACTGACTATTTTCTTTATTTTTCATTTTATTTTATTTTACATAATTGAATTTTAATAAATAATTCTAATTTAAAAAAAATATATTTTTGATTTTTAAATAAATAATAACTGTTAAATAACCCATTAATCTAAATATTAAAAATATTATTTATTATTTTAAAGAACAAATTCATTATCCCAATGTTTTAATTTTTCCAAAGCAATTTTACTTTTTTCTTTTAATTCTCTTCTATACTCTTCTTGAGTTTGTCTTTCTTTATTTGCATTAACTTCCCAAAAATTATCTTTTTTAGGTTTTCTAAGTACAATTTTTCCTCTTTTAAGCATTCCATCAAATTTTTCTAATTCAGTATTTAAATAATTAGTAATTCCAAATTGATTTTTTTTGACTGTTCCAATTATTTTAGAATCTTTTTTAGTTTTTAATAAAAAGTCTGGTTTTAAACCTAAAATTTCAGGTTTATTTTTTTTTTTAAGTGAAATATAATTTGTTGTTGAAGTCATTTTATTTGATGGAGAAATATATAATGAATTTGAGAAAGTTGTATTTTGACTTTGATATGAATATTTACTTCTTGGAGAGTTTAATGTTATATTTGATCTATTTTCTAATGAATTGTTTACTGAATTAATTGCTTTCATTAATTCTCTATATTTATGAGCATTTCTTCCTCTTTTTTCAAAATTTATATCAATATTCATATTCTTTTTATTATTTAATTATATGAAGTTTATTTATAAAAAAAAATGTTTTTATTTTTTTTATTTTTTTTTATTTTATTATTTTTTTTATAGAAAAATAAAATGGAAAATGAAACAAATAATTATAATAAAAATATATTAAGAGAAATATATAAAGATATAAAAAAACAAGGAATGTATTATAGAAGGAGAAATATAAATAATGATAATCCAATATTACAAAATACATGTAGATTAGTAAATAAATTAAAAAATAATATATATAAAAAATTTTTAGTGTCCTCAAAAATTAAAAGATAATAGATTATATAATAATCAATTAATTAAATCTTCTCACTTACTTTCTCCAATTTCAAAAAAACAATTTAAAAAAAATTCAAGTAATATTTTAACAGAAAATAATATTGAAGAACAAGATTATATAAAAAATAATAGAATGAGATTAAGAAATAGATATTCTTTAAGAGAATCTATGGAAATTAAATCTAAAATTGAGAAGGTAAAAGGATTAAGAAAATATCCAAGAAAACATAAAATAACTGAAATTCAAAGATTATTATCACCACAAATAGAATCAAGAAATTTTTTTTTAAATTCAGAAAATAGTTCAAAAAATAAAATTTTACATTCAAAAAATAATAATGAATTTAAAAAATATTATTTAAATACTTTTAATAGAATTTTTAATTATGATCGTGTAAATAATATTTCTGTTAAAAATAACTATTTATATAAACCAGAAAAATTCAGAAAAAAAGTGAAAGATCATATTTATGATTTATTTAAAAATCAAGAAAAATATAAAAGTAAAGAAGAGAATATTACAGAAAAACCAACTAATCTTTCTTATAGAGAAATATGTACTTTTTCAAAATTAAATCTTTATCAAAGATCATTTGAAAAATAAAATAATCTCTTTTTTTTAATTAATTCTGTAAAATATAATATATAAAAGTAATTTCATTTCTATTTTATTAAACTTTTAATAAAAATTTTAAAGTAAATTAATATTTTATTAAATAATTAAGTTACTTATATCTTTCAAAATTTTAAAATAAAAAATAAATAAAAATACTCATTATATATATATTAAATCAATAAAAAACTAAAAATAAATTTAAAACATCATATAAGTTTATAATTATTTTTCTTTTATTTGATTATCTTCATTATCATTTTGAAAATTAACTTCATCATTTAAAATATCAATTTGAAATAGTTTATCTTGAATATTTATATTTTCATAATCTTCAGGAAATTTAATATATAATTTATTAAAAGGTGATTGCATATCAAATGGAATTTCATTAATTGGAAAAATAATATTACTACCAATTCTTTTTAAATTATTTATATCATTATCAATATCATCATCAATATTAGGTTTAAAATTAGATAATTTAATATTTCTCAATTTAAGAATATCATTATCATCTTTATATATATAATTAATTATTTTTCTATTTCTTATAAAACTACTGCTATTATTATATGATGAATCATCCATTTCATTATTAAATCCTTTTTTCATTTTTAATCTTTTTATTATATTATTATTGTTTCTTGGTTTATCAGGATAAATTAAACCTAATGGACTTAATTTTTTTGGGAAAGTTGATAAATTAGAATCATTAAAGTAATCAAATATTTGTAAATCTTCAAAATTATTTTTAACTTTTAAATCAACGTTTGATTTAGATATTTTCATATTTCTATTTTGTTTTAAAATAGTTGAATTATTACTTCTTTTTGATGGAGATAATATTTTATCAAATCCTTCAGATTTTATTATTTTTAATCTATCTTTAAAATCATTTTTATTTTCATTTTTTTTCATATTTAATATTTCTTGATTTAATTCTTCAATTTCTTTCATTATTTTTTCATTACCTTCATTTGTATTTTGATAAGGAGTTGGATTTTCAATTTTTGGTGATTTAATTAAATTTATTTCATTAATTAATTTTTCTTTATTTTTTTTTCTATTTTCATTAAATTTTTCTATATTTATTCCTGGAATTTTATTTATTAAATTATAATTGTTTGATATATTTAAATTATTATTTAATTCAGAAATTTTAAAATCTAAATATGAGTCATTTCCTTGTAATTGTAATTCATTTGGTTTACTAAAATTCATTGATAAATTATTTTTTCTAATTTTATTTTTTGAATAATCAAAATTATATAATGAAAGTAATTGATTTTTTTTATCTGAAATAATATCTCTTTGTGGAGAACTAAATCTTAATTCGTCACTTATTTTTGAATATTTAACATTTGGATTTAAGTAAGATTGAGGTGTTTTTTCATCTTTTATTAATTCAGGTTTTGAATTTTTAATTGATTGTAATAAATTTTGATTTATTTTATATGGAATTTTATTTGACTTTGAATTATTATTTTTAAAATTTCTATTACTATATGATTTTGGAATTAATTTATTATAAGAATATTTCATTTTTTCTTTAATTTTAGAATGGTTATAAGAATTTTTAGACATACTATTTGTTGGAAATAAATCACTTTTTTTAATCAATTGTTTATTTATGTTATTATCATATTGATTATTATCAAATTCAGAAAAATCAACTTTATTATTGATATTATTTTCTGTTTTATATGGTAAATTAAAATCAATAAGTGTATTAGATTTAATATTATAATCCATCAATGGAATTTTTAAATCAATATTATTTTTTTCTGGTTTTTTATTTACTGAATTAAATTCATTTAATTTAAAATCAAATTGTTGTGAATCTATTATATTATTATTATCTTTTTCTGGAATTAAAATATTATTTTGATTGATTATAAAATTAGAATTATTATTCATACTATTTTCTTTATCATAAATATTATTTTTATGAATATTTTTGATATTTGAAATTCTATTATTATTATTATCATTTATTCTATTTGGACCAAAATTAATATTAACAGATTTATCTTCACTTAATGGATTAATTTTATTATATTCATTTTCATATATTTTTGGATTATTATTAAATTCATTTAGTTTTGATTGGTAATTTTTATTGATATATAAATTATTAATATCTTCGGAATTTGTTTCTGGAAATTCCATATTATTTATTTTTTTGTTTTCATTTTTATATGGATTAATATTTTCGATTTTATTAATAAGTTCTTTTTCCTTTACTTTTTTATTTTTATTGTTTTCAAAAGGTTTAATACTATATTCATTTTTATTTTTATTTGAATTATTTATATTATCATATATATTATTATCATTATAATGATTATTCATATTGTCTTTATTTTTATTGTCTACATTCTGTTTTGAAAATTCTTCAAAACTAGATTTTAAATTTTTTTTATTATCTTTATCAACTTTTGGATTATTAATTATTTTTTTATTATAAGCTTTATTAATATTTTTATTTACTTTTTCATTATCATATTTATTATCATTATTAATTTGATTCTTAATATTATTATCATTCATTTCAAGATTAATTCCATTTTTATTATTTATATTATTATTAACTAATTTTTTATTTATATTTTCTTTTATTTGTTTATTATTTTTTTCTTTATTATTTAATGAACTTATATATTTATTTTGTGTTGTTGGATAATTATCTTTTTCTTTATTATTTAAATCACTTTCAATTGAACTAAGTTTATCATCTGGTTTTATATTAGGGACAAAATTTGAATTAATTGTATTATAATCATCAATTTCATTTTTTTGAGTTGAATGAGAATCAATGTGATTAAATTCAGGTTCTGTAATTTCATTATTAAAATTATTATTATTCTTCTTTTTATTATCTATATTATTTTGATTTGCAATTAATTTTTTAGTATTTCCAGGATAATTAATTTCTTCTTTATCTTTAGAAGATTCTTTATTTAAATCATTGATTTCATTTTCTTCATCTTGCCTTATAATTTGAATATTTGATTTTATATTATTATTATTTTTATGATTAATTTCTTTATTATTTTCATTTTGAGTAATTTTATTTTTATTTTCTTTTGAAGTATTATTATTTTTATTACTATTTTCTGAAATATTATTTTCTGAATATTCTTTTGGTGTTTGAAGTTCATTATTACCAAAAGTTCTATAATTATCTAATGAATTAATACTATCTTTATTATATAAATTATCTTTTTTATCATTAATATTATTTTTCGATGGAATATTTTCTTGATTATAAATTGTATTATTTTCATCTGTATTATTAAGAAACATTGGATTATTTTCTGATGGAATTGAATATTTTGTTTCATTTATATTCTCTTCATTAGAATTTTTAGTAGTCATACTTAAAGTTTTTGGTTTAATATTTTGTATATTTTTTTTATTATATTCTTGATTGTAATTATTATTTTCATTTTTACTAAAAGAATTATTTTTTTTCTCAAATAAACCAGAAACAAAATTTTTTACAAATTCTTCATCTTCTTTATTATCAAAATTATCATTTAAATTATTATTATCAATACTTGAAGTATTATATTCAAAGATATTATTTTTTTTCTCAAATAATTCAGAAACAAAATTTTTAACATATTCCATATCTTTTTGACTTAATTTTTTCTCATCATCATTATTATTAAAATATTTTTTATCATTTTCATCATTTTTATTATTTCCATATAAATAATTATCAATATTTCTCACCATTACATTTTTATCTTTTTTAATATCATTACTATTAATATTATTATCCTTATCTTCATCTGATATTGTATTTGTATATCTATAAGAAGAATTTTCAATACTTTGTTTTAAACTATTATTATCACTTCTTTTTATACTTCTATCTAAAGGAGATTCTTTTGATGAAAATTGATTAGATGTTATTGGCGCAAATGATATTTCACCATTATTTCTAGGTAAACTATTATAACTTGAATTTGAATTTAATAATAAATTATTATTATTTGTTTTGTTATTATTTTTTATATTAATTTCTATATTATTTTTTGATTCTATTTTGGTATTTTTTTCTTTGTTATTTATATTTATTTCATTATTTTTTTTTTCAATTTTTTTTATATTTTTTGTTTTTAAATTTAATTGAGTTGGTTGTTTATTTAATTTATTATTTCCATTATTTATACTTATATTATTGTTAAAAGATGTTACATCAAATCCATCAAAAAAATAATATATCCATTCATATTGATCATAATCAAAATCTTCATAAGTTTCCATAATTGTTTTTTACTAATATATTATTTTTTTTTAATTAAAAATAAAAATGTATTTAAAAATATCACATTTTATTTTTCTGAATCTTTCAAAATGAGAATTTTAAGGTTTTAATTTAAAAATAATAATTATGTTAATTTTGTATGGTTCAAATAAATTCAATAATAATATAAAAATTGAATATATCTAATTTTTACAATATTTTCAAATGAAATAATATAAAAATATTATTTTTTAATTAAATATGATTCTACTTATTATATCCTTTTATAATTTTATTCTATTTATAAATTTTTATTAACATTGGATTAAATATTATTATAAGAATATTTTTAAAAAATTAATTTAAAAAAAGAAAAAAACATTAATTTTTATAATATCCTCAAATTAATTAAATAATAAATTAAAACATATTAATGGGTATATGTAATAGTAATAAAAGTATAGGAGATCAAAAGAATATTAAATCAGACAATCCAGCAAACCCAAAAAATAATAATAATCAAGATAATAATAATAATAATAATAATCCAACTCAATTAAAAATTAATCCTCCAAATAAAAAAAATGAAGAGAAAAAAGAAGAAGAAATAAAAGAATTAAAATTAAATGAAATAAATAATTTAGATAGAACAGATAACTTAACTCAAAGAATAGATGGACAAGACTTAGTAATATCATTTGGAGATTCCTTTAAAATTCTTGATAGTTTTTTTAATATTCTTTCACAAGAACATGAATTAGAATCAAATAATCCAAAATATAACTATGAAAAATTTTTTATATTTGATGGAGTAGAAAAATATATTCCAAGAGCAATTGCATATAATATTTCAAAAGAAGATTATGATTCTATTATAGGTAAAAGTAGTATTTCAAGTTGGTATAATAAAGAAAATTTAAAAGTAAAATTAGAAACTTCAAGTAATCAATTTAAAACAATTAATGATAAATTATTTGAAACTATGGGAAATAAAGAATTAATTAGTGATTATAATGAATTTAATAATGATGATTTTCAAGAATATATTTCTGATTTATTTAAAAAAGAAGCAGAAAAATGTGATAAAGTAAGAACAATTCATATTTTAGGAAATATTTTTAATGGGATTTCTATAGGAAGTCTTTCTTCTTTTTTATATAGTATTGAAAATGACTTTTTAGATTCTTTAAAAATTACTCATTTATCTTATTTAGATAAACTTAATCATAGAGCATTTACAAAAATTAAAAATTATATTTTTGGAATTAGTGATATATATGAATATTGTAATATGATTAATTTTTTTAATTATCCTAATCCTGCTGATGTTTTAAGTAATTTAACTATTGGAGAAAGAATTGAAAATTATAATAGAGATTGTAATTTATATAAAATTATGAAAAGTATTTTAATTAACACAAAAGCAAAATATGTTTATTCAAATGGTTGTGCTTTTAAAAAAAAAGGTGATATTGATAATCATATTAATTTTTTATTTGAAGATTGTAAAGAAGGTAAAAATCATTCTTTTTATTATTCTCAATTAAGTTCTTTCTGTATTTATAAAGGTAATTTATTTTATAATGAAGAAGAACAAAAAAAAATTATTAATAAAATGTCAGAATTGCTTGATTTTAGATTAAAAAAAAATGGTGGTTATTATTATTTTTATAATATTGATTATCGTTTTCAATATGATTTTGTAAGTAATATTCATCAAAGTGAATATTTTACTAATTTAACTGAAGAATATTTATTAGATTTTTTACAAAATTATAATATTGATAATTTTACTCAAGAAGAAAAAGAAAGGAGAGAAGATACTATATATAACGTAAATAATATATTAAATGAATATAAAGAAATTTGGAAATTAATTCAATAATTTTTTTTAATATAAAGAACAATATAATTTAAAAATAATTATTTAAAATATTTTCATAAAAAATTTTATTTACATTCTTTAATTTCTTTTTTACTTTGAAAATTTACTTTATTAACATAACTAAAATCACAGTAATCATCATTACTATCTAAATTTATTTTTTTATCATTTTTTTGATTAAATCCACTTTTATTTCTTATTTGAAGGGGATATAATTTATTATTAGAATGACTTTTATTTTCAAGATATAATCTATGCTTTTTAAAACTATTAAAATATTTATATGAATCATTTGAACAAGTATTCTCAAATAACATTTGAGAATTTTCAGAATATTTTAAAGATGAATCAAAAGGAAAATAAATTTTATTTGTATCTGTATTATTTATTTTATCTATAATTTTTTCTGCTGAATATGAATTTTTTTTTGAATTTCTTGATTTTGATTTTATAGAAATTAATGATTTTTTGGATAATTCATTAACTTTTATATTTAAAGATTTTTTAAAAGGGATTTTATCATCTTTATTTAATGATACATTTATTTTTTCTGAACTTAATTTAGGTGTTCTTGTATTTAATATTGGGACATCAATATTATTATAATCTTTTATTTTAAAAATATTATTTGTTTCTTCATTTCCATTTAATTTATATTGTATTAATAATTTATTTTCTCTACAAGTTTTTGAATTTTGATTTATCGAATTTTGAGTATTTCTAAAATCAAATTGAATATGATAATTTTCTTTTCTATTTTCACAACATCCTCCCATTTAAAAGTAAATTTATATTTTTATAAAAGTAAAAAAAATAAAATTTTAAATAAACTTATATAAAATAAAAATAAAATAAAATAAAAATTCAATAAAAAAGATTTTTAATGCATAAATATTAAAAATATATTAATATACAAAACTATTCTAAAAAAACTAAATCTTAAAATATTAAAAATTTACAAATAAATAAAAAAATTATTATAATTATAAATAAAAATTCTTTTTAAATTCAATGAAATGTAAATTAGATATCTGTAAAATTCAATGGCTTAATAGAGAACTTCTCCCTTTTGATTATGCATTTAAATATAATAAAAATGAATCTAGATTTACTAGAATTTTTAATAGTATTTCAAATGATAACAAAATAAATGATAATAATAAAGATATTCAAATAAGAAACTCTGATATAAAAATTTATAATTTATCGAATATGAATAATAATATATCAAAATCTAATGAAATAGATATTAAAAAAATTTTAAGTATGGAAGAAAGAAGAAAAACTTTAATGATAAAAAATATTCCAAATAAATTCACAATTAATGATTTTTTGAGAATATTTTCAGAGTTTAATGAAAAATTTAATTTATTTTTAATTCCTACTGATATTAAAAGGAAAAAAAATTATGGTTATGCTTATATTAATTTTTTAGAATCGTTAGATATAATTTATTTTTATTATAAATTTAATGGAAAAAGATGGCCAAATACAAATTCAATTAAAATATGTGAATTATTATTTTCGAAAATCCAAGGAAATACAAAAATAATAAAACATTTCCCATTCAAAAATGTGTATCAAAAATTAATAAATAATGAAAATGAAATAAATAAAAAAATAATAATTCCTTTATGTTATTATAATATATTTAATGAAATTTATCCTAATGTAGAAATAAAAAGAAATCAAGTAAAAGCAGATATTTTTATTATAGATCAAAATATATTTTTAAATCACAATAATAATATTAATAATTATAATATGTAGAGAATCTATTTGTATTTGAAGTTTTTAGTTTAGTATTAGGAAAATGTATATTATTTTTTTAGGTTATAAATAGGTAGGTACCTAACAAAACTAAATATCTTTTCAAAATATAAATATTTTATATAACATAAATAAATGAAAAATATGATAGCTTATTTTAGATGATATAATTTTAATTTAGCTTATTAGGATTATTATAAAATTTAATTTTTAAAAATTCATAGTTATTTTATTTTTTCTTAAATAAATTATGTTAGTTTATAATACATAAATTAATATTTATTTTGAAATAAATTAAATTTTAATATATATTTTAAAATAAACAAATTACATATTACTGTATTAATTTAATAAAATTAAACATCCTAATTACAATAATCATTATTTAAAACAATAGTAAATATACATATTAATTATAAATATGATATTGTTTTTATTTATTTAATTCTTGGTCAATTTTTTGAATTTCTTCTATTGTGAAAATAGAAGAAAATGATGTTAATATTTTATTTTTATCTGTCATCTCATCAATAAATGTTAAATTTCTTTTAATGATTTCTTTTTCAATTTGTTTATTTTTATTTATTATTTTTCCTTGTTCTTCAATGAACCATTTCATACATATATTTAATAAATCTATTAAAGAATTATTTTGATTATTATACCAGTTTAAAAAATTATTTACTCTGTCAATATCATTATTGCAATGTTCACATAAAATTTTAAAAATTTCAAAACTTTCGAAATTAATATTATTGTTATTATTATTATCTACATATATATTATTTATTTTATTTAAAAAAATATTAAGAATAATCTCATTTAGATGTAATTTAAAAATAGAATAAATACTTTCAAAAATTTTCATTCTAAATTTTGGAATGAGTTTTGAAAAAATATTATAAGAATTATTTTTCAAATAAATTATAAAATTTTTAATAAATGAATATAAAGAAGAATAATCAATATTATTAATATTATTGCTGTTACTACAATAACTAATAATAATATTATTAATTTGACTTGTTAAAGAATTAATATAATTATTTTCAATTATAGAAATTAATTCATTTGAATCTTTAAAATATGAATGATTAATTTTATAAACATTATATTCATCACATAAAGTATCATTTATTAAAGAAAACATTTCATAAAACGAATCATCAAATTTATTATTTGAATTATTTACATAAATTAAATATTGTGAAGAAACATCAGTACTCACAGAAAAAGTTGAATTTAAAGATGAAGGAAAAATATTAATTAATTCTCTTAAATTATTTTTAATTATTTTTTCTCCATATAATCTCATAGATTCAATTATATTATTTTTAATTTTTTTTAAACAAGAATTATTCCAAATTCTCATACATAATCTAATAATAGAAAATTTAGGTTGAGAAATTTTAGTAAAATTAATTGAATCATAAAGATAATTAATACATATTGATAAATTTTGATATTTTTCATTTAAATCAATTGCCATTTGACAATAGTTTTTATATCTTAAATAATATTCATAAATAATATAATTATATCTTGAAATATCATTTATATAATTAACAACAATTGAACAATATCCCATTAAAGTCAAAGATAAAAGTTTTATGATATAAATTGGTAAAACTTGTTTTGATAAAGTAAAATTATTATTACTTATAATATACCATCTTAATTCAATAAATAATTTTTTTAAATTATTATTTTGTTTAATTAAAGGAATATATGATGGAATATTATCAACTAATTTCTCAAAAGGAAAATGTTTTTGATTTTCATAACTAAAATTATATTTTTCTTTCATAAAAAAATTATCTAATTCATTATATAAATTTTGTTCATCATAAAGTAAATCAATTAAATAAGTTTGTAAAATAGAATTTGCTGGACTTTCAATGTATTTATTTTGTTTTCTTAATCTATAAAATGGATTTATATCTTTTAATTGTTTATAAACATTTTCTTTCATATTTAAAATTTCATTTGATAAATAACTATTCCATAAATTATGAATTGTTATATTTTTTTTTAATAATTTTTTCCAATTTGTTTGAGTTATTAAAGAAATTGAAGAATTTTCTATTGAAAAAGAAAAATAATTAATACATCCATCTCTCCATTTATTTTGAAGATGATTTGATAATTTGTAAAAATATTTGTTTACTTGTAATAAATTTGAAAAATCTTTTAAATTTAAATAAGATATTATTAATAATACTAAATTTCCATTTTCTAAAGTTGAAACAATTGGAAATGTATTATTTTTGCTACTTCTCATATATTATTTAATTTGAAATAATTTAATCAATATCTATCTTACTATAAGTTAATATATTAATTTAAATATTAATATTAATATATTTTGAATCAAGAGTTTCTCTTGTTTTTTTTATGATATTCATTTAAGATTTATTTTTTAGCACTAATTAATTATTTTTAATAATTTATTCACAATTTTATATTCATAAATTATATTTATCATTACTATTTCTAAAATAAATTTCTGATTAACCCTGATTAGAAATAATTTTATTTTCTTCAAAAGAAATTTTAAATAATTATATACTTATGTTATAAAATATTAAATTAAATAAAATATATATTTCCAATTTGAACAAAAAAATTAAAAAAAAAATAAAATATAAAAGTAAAAAAGCAAAAAAAATAATATTTTATAGATTAAAAAAAAATATAGTTTTCAATTTGAATATAATTTACTAAAATAAATATGACACATAATAATTTAACAAAGAAAAAATTACATTTTTTTAATTATTCAATGAGTATTAATATAAGAAATTATAATATCCTTTACATTAGAATCATTAATTAAATCCAAAGGACTTTTATTATCATTATTATGAATTTGAATATCAGCACCACTTTGAATTAATTTAATAGCAATATCAAATTTATTATCTTCACAAACATAATGTAAAGCAGTATAACCTAAATTATCTCTAATATTTAATTTAACTCCTTTATCTAATAATAAACAATTAATACTTTCATAAGATTGAGAAGCAGCAGCTTTAATTAAAGGAGTAAATCCATTATAATCAATAGGATTTAAATCAATTTTAAATGATGATAATAAAATTTGAATATTTTCAATTCTATTTTTACCACATGCAATATGTAAAGGAGTTTGTTTATTTTTATTCAATAAATTCACATCTGCATTATGTGATATTAATAATGATGTTATTTCATTTGTGTCTTTTAATGCACATGATGTATGAAGTCCAGACCATCCTAAACTATTTTGTAAATTAATATCATTTTTATTTTTGAAATTTTCAATTATTAATTTTGTACTATTATAATCTTTTGAATATATTGATATTTGTATTGGAAGATTTTTATCAATATCTCTTTTTGTTAAGTCTATATTATCTTTATTTTCATTATAATATGATTTTATTTCTTCAAATGGAGATTTTAATTTTATTTTTGTTAAAAATATATTTTGAGGTAATGTTTGATCATCTGTTTCAAATATGTCATTCTTTTTATTCATATATATTTTATTTAAATTTTATATATATTTTTTTTTTTTATTTAATTTATAAAATTATATTTTAAATTTTATTTTTTTTTGTGAAAACATTTAATAATTATTTTATCAATAATCAATATTTCTTCCTAATTTTTCACATATTTTAACATATAATAAAATAGATTTACTTATAGGAAGAGATTGAAATTCAATTTCATTTTCTTTTTCAAATGCTTTAATCTGATCTAAAATAGATAAATTAACATTCATATCTTTTAATTTATATAACAATTTCAATTTTAATTTTGTTAAAAAGAACAAATTAAAATTAGGTAAATTTTTATTAAAAGAAATTTTCCACATATAATAATAAATTCCTTCAAACCAATCATTAATTTGTTCATCATTTTCAAAATATAAATCAATAGTTCTTTTTGGGAAATAAATAGATAAAAATAACCAAGGATGATAATTTTGAATAACATTATTAGGATTTAATCTTTTTTTTAAATTATCAGAAACACAACCAATTGTTAATTTCATAATTTGTGATAAAGGAAGAACTTTTACTGCTTTTTTTTCACTTAATGTTTTATAAATAAATAAATTATAAGTTCCATTTATTGGAGCAATTTTATAAAAATGTTTTGTATGACCTTTTGAAGTATAATGAAATTTTGTTAATTCAAATCCTTGAGCTAATTTTTCTAATTTTGTTTTTAAAAAAGCTTCACTTATTACATATTTTTGTTTCATTTTATCACTCATTTTTATATAGTTTAATGTATTTAATTTAAATTTATTTAAATGTAATTTTAATATTGATTTAGTTCTTATTATTAATAAATTTTCAAAAAGTAATTTTAATGATTTTGTTATTTCATTATCAACATTTAATATTGATATCATTGAACAATCTATTTCATCATTTTCTAATAATTTCATTGACATTTCAATTTGATTTTTAATTTCATCATTTTGATTTTCTGGTTTTGATAAATATCTTAATGCATGTCTAAATAATATTTTAATTAAAAATTTATTTGTTCCTTCATTATTTTCATTATTATTTATATTAATATTATTATTTGCATTTAATTCATTTTCCAAATCCCAAATTCTTTTATATATTTCAACTGCAGTGTCCATTCTTAATTTAAAGTCATTTAAAATATTATTTATTTTCTTTTCTTTTATTTTTAAATCTTTATTATATTGTTCTTGATAATATTTAACTATATTTGATAAAGTTGTTTTTATTGAATCATTTATTTTTCCTTTATAACAAAATGATGCTGCCATTTGATTAATTAATAAAAAAATAAATCCTGATGATTCTTTATTTTTTTTACATCTTGATACTTCTTCATTTAAACAATTAAACCAATATTTAATATTATTTTCTCTTAATGTTTTATGTAATCCAAATAAACATTTATTTGCAACTTTATTTTGATTATTATTATTAATATTTTCATTTGAACTATTATTCCAAATATCTTCACCTAAATTATTTTCAAAAATATTTTGATTAATTTCATAAAATTTAGATAAAGAATCAACTCTAAAAAAAATAAAAACTAATTCTTTCAACATTTGTAATTTAAAAAAATTTGAATTTTTATTATTTTTAATTAAAGTAATACAATTATTAAATTGATTTTTACAATCAGAAATTTTATTAAGAGAAAGAGAAGTTAAAGATAAATTAGCAAGAACTCTTAAATGAAGAAATTGAATTTGTTTATCTAAAGAAGAATTTTCAATTAATCTTGAAGAAATAACTTTTGCTTTTTCTAAAAAATCATAAGATTCTTCAAAATTACCACAAAAAAATTGACAAATTGCATGATTAGTTAAACTTTCAATATGTTTTATATCATCTAAATCTTTTGCAATATTTATACATTCTTCAAATGTACTCATTGCATTTTTATAATTTTTATCTCTTAAATATTGATATGCTTGTAAGTTTAATTGAACATATTTTGATATTGCTTTTACTTTATTGAATGATGTGGAAATTCTTGATTCATCTTGACTTTGTGGATTTATCATTTATGTAATTTATTTATTTTATTTATTAATTTATCAGTTTATGAATTTTTTTTAATTTATTTTTTAAAATGGAAAATGAACTTTTGAAAAAAAATAAATTTTTAAAAACTAAATTAAAGGAAATTAAAGATAAAATTGAAAGTGAATTTAAGAAATTTAAAAGAATAAAAATTGATAAAAATGAAGAAGAAGATATTAATATACAAAAAATTATTGATTTTACCAATAAAATTGATAGTTATAAAAATAAAATCAATCAAATAAAATTTAATATATATAATTCAAATACATCTTTAACAGTAATTAAAAATGAAGATATATTATATAATTTAAAAGAAAAGTTAACAGATTTAAAAAAAGAAAATGAAACTTTAAATAAAATAAATAAAGAACAGTATTTAGGATTAAAACAAAATACTGAAAAACTAAATTGTTTAAATGATATAATAATTAACGAAAGTTGTATGGATTTAAAAAATAAAATTAAATTATTAAAAGAATCTAATAATAAAGATTTTAATGAATTAAAAATTCAAGATAATGAAATATATAAAATTCAAGATTATTGTAAATTAATAAATGAAAATATAAAAAACAAAAAAAAACCTAATAAAAATATTATTTCTCAAATTGATGATGAAATAAAAAGATTATCAGATGAAATAATACAAAATGAATCTTTATTACAAAACCAAGAAAAAACATATAAAAAAAATATAAATAATCAAATTGATAAAATTAATCAATTAAAAGAAGAAATTAACATATTAAAAATTCAAGTTGAGCATATTAGAAAAGATGAAAAAATAAATTTATTAAAGTATAAAGAAATATCAAAACTTAAAGAAAATATAAATAAGCAATTATTCAAATCAGAAAGTGAAAAAATATTTCAAATTTATAACTATAATAATAAAAATATTTCATTTAAAACTAATAATATACCATTTGAAATAGGAAAATTTAGAAATAAAAGTCAAGATATTATTAATCTAAATAGCATAATTAATTATTCAAAAAATAAACAATCATTAAAATACACTTTAAAAAAAATAAATAGTGAAAGGAGAAAGAATATCAAAACAATTTTATTCAATAATATACAAAATGATAATAAAATATCCAATAAACCAGTATTTACTCCTTTTTCATCTTATAAAATTTAAAATTAATTAATTAAATTAATTATTAATAATTATATGATACATTTTTTATAATATATTAAAAAATGGATGATTCAAAATCTCAAAAATCAAACAATTCAGGAAAAAATGATACAGAAATTCAATTTGAAAAAGAATTTCAACCACCAAATAATAATTTGAATAGGACAACAGAAGTTAAACTTAATAATAAATGTGAGATGAAGAATACAGTATTAGATAATTTTATTAATCAATCAATTATAAATGGAAATATAAATGGAAATACAATTAATAGAAAGAGTGTTATTAATGATTTTAGATCATCCTTAATAATATCAAATGATGAAATGAATGAATTAATAAACAAATTACAAGAAAATGGAATCATAAAACAAAATAATAATATATCAAATGAAAATTCATATTTACAATCTAGTAAAATTAATATTGAAAATTTTGATTCATATATAAAAAAATTTACATATTATGATGCTGTAAAATTCTCTAATATAATATTAGAATTAGATTATAATATAACAGAATCTTATACAAATATGGCAGTTCATCCTTTAATAAATATTTCTATCATGATTGAAGAAAGTTTTAACAATGATGAAAATGAAAAAAATAAAATGGAAGAAAAATATAAATTATTAAAAGATTATATATATTATAGAAAAATAAAAGGAGACGGAAATTGTTTTTATAGAGCAATAATATTTAAATATTTAGAAATTATTATTTTGAATAAAGAAATTGATTTATTAAAATATATAATTTTAGATGCTAATAAATGTTTTAAAAATGAACAAATAAAACAAAAATTAAATATTGGTACTTTAGATGTTATTAATCCAATATTAGTTCAAAAAATTTTAATTTCTATTTATTTTTTATTAAATGATAATGATGTCAAAAATGCTTATAAATTGTTTTATAAATCAATTAATATGAGTAGAAATTTTGATATGGGATTAATTCTTTATTTTAGATATACGATTTTTCAATATATTGAACAAAATCAAAATAAATTATATAAAGAAAATTTTCCAATACAAATTGGAAATTTACTTCCTGAACAATATGAAACTGATGATGGTACATTTTTATTTAATCAATTTTATGATAATTATCTTTTAAAATTATTTAATGATGCTGAAAAAATTGTGATTTATTTAACTCCGTTTATTTTTCCAATTAAATTAAATATAATTTTATTTGAAGAAAGCAGTACTAATTTCTTTCAAGAATATTGTTCTCCTGAAAATATTGATTCCAACAATATTATAACAGTCATTTATAAAAAAGAACATTTTGAACTTATTTATAGTAATAATGAAAATGAAAATTTTAAAGAATATTTATTTGAATATATAAATAATGATATAAAATCTAAATTTTTAGAATTAGGAAATAAAATTGAAGAAAATATAATTATTGGAACTAAATATGAAAATGGAACGACTATTCCAAATAAACAATTTAAAAATATTCAAATTATTGTAGATGATAAAGAAGAAGGTAAGAATTCAACAAAAGAAAATAAAAATATAAGCAAATCAATAAAAGAGGATCTTAAAAAAAAAGATAACGAAACAAATGATAAATTTGAGCAAATTAATAAAAGTGAAATTTTAACAAATAAAACAACTATTATTTCTCCTATTTCTATTGGACCATTTAAAGATAGAAGTTGTGAAATATGTAAAAGTCTTCAAAATGAACTTTTCCCTTCAACTCAAATGACAATTTGTAATAAATGTTTTAAAAAAGAATTAATTAAAGAATTTGAAAGAAAATATTTTTCATTTATTACTCAAATTAAAAAATATGTATTAAGTAATAAAAAGAAAAATTATGAAAATCTATATGATGATAAATTTTATCCTTATATGAATACTGGTTTAAAAATTTGTAAAGTTGTTTTTACAATTGAACATTTAAAAAAATTTTCATATAATTTTGATCAATATTTATTAATAATAAAAAAAAAAATATGTATAAATTGTCAAAAGCATTTTATGAATAATAATGTAATTCAAATTCCATGTGGTTGTGTATTTTGTGGTATTAATTGTATAAATGAATTTTTTTCAAAATATGTAAATTTAAATAATAAAAATTTATCTGAGATATGTTGTCTTTGTTGTACTGAATATTCTTTTTCTTTAATATATCAATTAAGAACTGTTTTTCAGAAATATAAATTGAATGATTTAGCAATAAAAGTAACAAATGTATTAAATAAACAATTAGAAAATAATTGTGCAAAATGTGATTCAAAGTTTAATAAAACAAAACCAATTCCTATATCATATAATAATGTTAATATAAAATCAAGTGTGAATTCAGAAATTTTAAATGAAAAATTGAATTTAAATCATTTTTTATGTTTTAATTGTTTCAAAGATTTTAATAAAGTACAAAAAATAAAATTAACTTCATTTAAATGTGTATTTTGTCAAAAAGTACATTACGAAGTTAAAAAAAAATAAATAAAATATTTTAAATAAAATATTATTTTAATTTATTAAAATAATTTCAAAAAGGGAATTATAATTATAATTTTAATTAAATAAATTAATTTACAATATATTCATAATAAAATTGTATTGTTTCAATTGCTTTATCTATTCCTAAAATTATATAAAGTAATTTAAATAATTTTCCTGTTTGATTTGCTTTAAATGTAATAATATTTTTTTTACAATCTTCATTTATAATTTCTAAATTTTTTCCTTTTTTACTTTTAAAATATAAATTCTTTAATTTATTTTCTTTTGATAATCCAATAATAATTTCACAAATAAAATCATCATTATCAAGTACTATATTATATTTTTTATTATTATTTTCTTTATAATTTTTACTAATATGAGAACCAATATTAATTTTACCATTAGAAATATTATAATATTTAATATCAAATCTAGTAATTTCTTTTTTATTTATCCAAATAATAATTTCTGATATTTTAATTTTATTATCCTTCATTTCTTGAATATAATGAAATTTTTGTATATCATTTGAATATTCAATATTTTCATTTTCATTTCCTATTATATCTGATTGAAAAATTGGTGAAATAAAATCATTTTCAAAATATTTATCACTAATATCAATTAATTCAGGTTTTTTATTTTCTATTTTTATCTTATCATTTAAAATTGAATTTATATTTATATCAATTATTGATTTATTATTATATTGAATATTAAATCCATTAAAAAATAAAGGAGGAAAAAAAGTTTTAGAGAATACAATATCTTTTTCTTCTTTTATTCCTATTTCTAAAAACTTTCCATATGATGTTTTTATAAATATTCCTTTAACAATATTATTTTTTATTATTATTTCCATTTTAGTAATCATTTCATCTTTTTTATCAAAATTTAAAATTGCCTCTTCCAAATTAGAATCAAGATTTTCTATACCTAATATTTTTGGATTTGTAAAAATAAAAGAAGAAGGCTCTGATGATTTAAAATTTTCATCATTTTGAAATATGAATATTATAGAATAAAAATTATCATTTTTATCAAAATAAAATTTTATTTGAGATAAATAAATCTCATATTCAAATTGTTTTTTAAATTCATCGATTTTTAATGAAATATTTTTTATTATAGATTCCATTAAATATCAATTTTTGAAGTTTTATATAATTTAAAAAATAAATCATTTAAATTAAATTAATAAATAACAATAAATAATGAATGTAAAAACTACATATTCATCAATTATTGAAAAAAAATTAAATATTGATGATTTAATTAAAGAATTTCAAGTATCAGATACAGTTGGATTATCAGGATATCTTCTTGATTTATGGAAAGAATTATATATTTATTCAGATGATATTATTAAAGGAATAAATTATTTAAATTTTAGAAGAGTAAAATATAAAATTTTTATTTTTTAAAGTAGTATTATCCTTTACCTGGTTTAATTTCAAAAAGATTATTTACTTTATTTAATAAAAGTAAAAGTGGTTATTTAAATAAAAATGAATTTTTAAATGGAATGGGTAAATTATTTTCTTCAGATTTTGATTATTTATTAAAATTTATTTTTGATTTTTATGATATGGATAATGATGGTGAAATTTCAAAAGAAGATGTTAAATTAATATTATCATCTTTACCAATTAAAAAGCAAAAATATTCATTTTCATATAAATTTGTTTTAGAAGAAATTTCTTTTGTAGAACAAATTGTAATACAAGAAGAAATAGTAAAAATAATAAAAGATATGTTTAAAAAAGAAACAATGAAATTTGATACTTTTAAATTATATATTACAAAAATAAGTATTGATCCATTTATTTTTCCTTTATTATGTTTATATGATTTAATACCATTTTCAAAAGAAACAATTTTATATTATTCAACTATTACACCATATAAAAATGATTTTTTAAAAACTGATAATAATTCTAATTCTAATAATGTTTCTATTATTTCATCAAATTCAAGTAAATTATCTCAATCTTCAAATTTAAATTCAACAATTTTAAATAAAAAAGGAACAATTACTCCTTTTCCAAATCTATATTCAAAATTTGAATCTAGTACTACTTTATTAAAAAATGATTATTTAAGACAATTTCTTAAAGGTGAAGATTTAAAAAAATTAGATAATATTTTAGGTCCTAAAAAAATGAATATTCCTTTTAATATTCAATTAAAAAAAAAAATTGCTGAAAATTTAAAAGAAATTATATCAAAAGATGAATTAGGGGATAAAAAATTAAAAAGAAATAGTATTGTTAATGTTAGTGAAGATTACATACTAGATAATATTGATATTAATGATACTCAAATATATAATACTAAAATTGCTCGTCCTTCGGTTTTTAAAAGTTTTGCCAATTTTAGTTTTGAAGGTTTAATGTATAAAATGACAAAATTAAAAAAATTAAAACTATTATATGTAAAAATTTTCGGAAATGACATTTACTTTTATAAAGAAATAAGAGATACAAAACACAAATCAAAAAATAATTTAAATTGTTTATATTTAAAAGAAAATGCTTTAGTTGAATGTGAAAATAAGCAATTTTACAATTTTCAATTAATTTTTCCAAAAAAAATAAAAAGTTTCTATATAGAAGACGAATCAAAATACATAACATGTATAAAAGTAATAAAAAAAATAATAAAATGGAAAGACATAAATGAATATGACATAAAGGAAAAAATAGGAATAGGAAAATATGGTTTAGTAAGAAGAGGAATTCATAAAACAACAAAGAGAAAAGTAGCAGTAAAATACATAGACAAAAGAGAAATGACACTTCAAGAAATGTATTGTTTATACAATGAATTAGACATATTAAAAATAATACGTCATCCAAATACAATTCAACCATATGACATAATAGATTATTATGATTCATGTTATATTATAACAGAATATATTCAAGGTGGTGATTTATATCAATTTTTAGAAAAAAAAGATTATAAATTATCAGAATCAAAATCAGTAAATATTATACAACAAATTTGTGTTGCTGTTTATTATTTAAATACTTATGGTATTATTCATAGAGATATTAAACCAGAACATATTTTATTAGATGATTATAATGAAGAACCAAATTGTAAATTAATTGATTTTGGTTTAAGTTGTTTTATTTTTCCTAAAGAAAAAAGAAATGAATCTTATGGAACTATTGGTTATATTCCACCTGAAGTTTTATCTGGGAATTTATATGATAAATCTTGTGATATTTGGACTATTGGAATTTTGTCTTATTTACTTTTAGTTAGATGTCTTCCTTTTGATGATGATCATTCTGATGAAGAAATTAAAAATATGATTTTAAATGAAGAAGTTTCTTATCCTTCACAATTATGGAAAAAAAAATCTAAGGAAGGTTTATTTTTTGTTGAAAATGTACTTAGAAAAGATCCTACTCAAAGATTTTGTATTAAAGATATTTTAGATTTACCTTGGTTTAATAAATATACTAAAGCTAAATTACCTGGAATGAGAATTAAATATAAAGGGGATAATTTGTTTTGGTATTATACACTTTATGATGAGAGACAAATTGATTTTTATAAAGATGAAATTAAAAAAATGGATTTAGGAAATTAATTTAAAAAAAAATTTTTTTAAATTAATTTTTTTATTTTATTTTATTTTTTTTTTTTTGGTTTTTTTATAAAGAAAATATAAAATTTTTTGATTTAATTATTTTTATTTTATATTTTTAATATTTAAAATCTTGAATTGGGTCACCTAAAATATCTAATATTGAGTATCCACATTTATTTATTTTTATTATTAAGGAAGTTATTTTTTTAAATAAATCAACAAAAGAGATTATTTTTAAAAAATAATTTTTTTCAAAAAAATTATGTAATGGCAAAAGTAAAATTTGTATAATAATTATCATATAAAAAAAAGGATTTAAACCAATTGATATTCCAAAAATAATTATATAAATAAGTATTAAATATTTTTTATCTTTATCAAATTCATTTTGTCTTATATAAGCTGCATTTAAACTGAAAAAAAAAGAAGGTAATATTAAAAACAATATATAAACAATAATTATTCCAATTATTTGAAAAAAAGTTTTACAAATTAATTTTATTATTTCCTTAATTGTTAAAGAATTATTTGATTTTCTAATATATTCTTCATTATCATTTAGATAATAATTTTTATTATCAATAAGTGTTTTTATTTCAGTTAAGTTCATATCTCTATTATTTTTATCTTTTTCAATTTTATATCTATTATCTGATATAATATCAATTTTTTTTTGTTTTTTTCTTTTTTCTTTATCATTTACTATAAAAATATTTTTTGAACTAATAGAAATATTTTCATTATTTTGTATATTAAATCGGTTTTTATGATTAAAATATTTATCTTTTAATTTTTGGTCCTCTAATTTATTTATATAATCATCAGAAAATGAATACCAACAATTTTGTATTGGACAAAATAATAATGTATTAAAATCTTCATTTTCGATTTTTATTTTTAATTCATTTTTTATACAATTATCACATATTATATGATTACAATTAAAATAATTTAATTCATTTTCATTATTAAATTCATTCTTACATTTATTACAAGTATTTTTTTTTATTATATTTATCTCATCTAATTCATTCATTTAAAAATTTATCCATATTAATTTAATTTAATTATTTAAACTAAAAAAATAAATACATTTTTTAAACAAAAAAAAATATTATAAAAACAAACTTGAATTTATAATTATTTAATTTCTGATTTTAATATATTTTTATTTCTATTATATTTAATTGAAATAAATTAGTTTTTAAATATGAAATTTTATACTAGATTTTTATTATTTTCACATTTATTATATTTTATATTTGGAAGTCCTACTTATTGTGAGATAGTTCATTCAGAAGAACAATGTATTCAAATTTCTAATTGTTTATGGGCAGAAAATAAATATAGTTCATATTCTTATGGTCAATGTATATATTTCGATAATAATCAAAATATGAAAAACTTTTGTAGGATATATAATGAATTGAATAAAGAAGAAGGTTTTAAAACAGTTAAATGTATGAGTCAAACTTATACATTTAAATAATTTTAAAATATTTTTTTTAAATAAATAATAAATTTGAATGATATAATAAGAAAAACTTTAAATCTATATTTATATTATTTTTTTTTATTTATTTTCAAAAAATGTTTCTAATATTAAAAGAATATTTCTAAGTGAAAATACTTGATATTCTCCTTTGTATAAAGAATTATATTTATTAATTATTTTTGTCCTAATTTCATCATATAAATCTTCATCATAAATCATTTTACATTTTAATATTTCAATACAATATTGTTTTAATTGATTTAATGTTATTTCTTCTTCATTTTCATCAACAAGAATATATAATAAAAATTTATATTTTATTATTAAATTATCATCTTCTAATTTTAATATTTTTAAAAAGCTATTGAGAAAACTTTCAAAATCACAATTTTCACCTTTATAAACTAAATTTCTTAAAGTATCTTCATATAATTTTTTATCACTTATTCCACCTTTTAATAAATAAATTTTTGTTAAATTTAAAAACATTTTATCTTCACAATATTTTGCAACATCAGATTTTGATTTTATTTTATTATAAATTTCAAACATTTTATTTAAATATGTAATATTCATTTGTTTACAATAATAATCATAAATTTTATTAGGAAGTTTAAATTTTGAATTATAATTATTTAAAATGATATAGTTATCTTTATTTTTCTTATTTTCTTTAATAGAATTATTATTAAATGATATTGTATAATTTTTTTTAGTTTGAATATTAGATATATCATTTTTATTTTTATTATCTAATTCAATAATTGGTTCTTCTGATTTTAAATCTTTTAAATTTATATTATCTCTAATATCTAAATTATTATTTAAATCATTATCATTATTTAATAAATTTATAAAATCTTTTTCTTTATCATATTGTTTATTATCTAAGATAATTATTGGTTCTTCAAATGATAAATCAATAATATTATTATCATTTTCTTCACTTAATTCTTTTTTTTTATTAATTAAATTATCATCTATAATTAATTTTCCTTTTTGTTTTACTAATATTGTATCTTCTAAAGAATATGATGTTTGTGCCATTGGAATATAAATTTGTAAAGTTGGATTTATTAAAATATTTAATATATAATCTTCATCATCATTTTCATCATCAGAACTTTCAAATGGGTCTCTTTTATTTTTTGGATGTAAAATCCTTTTTTCTTCTTCTTCTTTAATTTTTTTTTCTAATTCTTCATTTTGATTTTTTATTAAACTTTCATTTTTAGAATTTAATTGTTTTGATAAATTTAATAATAATGTCATTTTAATTATTAGATCTTTATTAAATTCTGATTTTGATTTTTCATTATTTTTAAATAATGCAACATCATTCGTTATTGACTGTGTAATTGAAGTATATATATTAATTTCGGTCATAATTATATAAAAATTTTTTTAATATTTAATTATTTTTTTTAATTAAAAATATATTAATTATACTTTATTTTATTAAAAAGAAAAAGTCTTCAAATTAAAAAAACACTTATTATCTAAATTCAAAAACAAAAAAAATATAAAAAAACTATTGTCTTAAATAAAAAAAAAAACAATATAAAAAAACAATTAAAAAATAAAAATAATAAAAAAAAAATTAATAAATAATAAATGACAGAAAGATCAATAGAATCAGAAATACCAGAAAATGATCCAAATGACCCAGATAGATTAATAAGTGCCCCATTTAAAAATGATATAGGAGAACAAAACTGTTTTGTAATTGTTATAATACATGCATTACATTACACATTACCAATTCAATATTATTTTGAAACTGAAGACATAACAGATAATGAAAATTATAATTTATTAGTAGAATTAGCAGCAATATTAGAAAAATATAGACAATTAACATCTAGAATATATTTTTCAAAAATACCAAAAGGAACTCGTTTTTGTAATATATTAAATATAAGAGGAGAATTAGATTACATGTTTGAAGATAAAAAAATATTAAAATTAGGTGATATGGGTGAACCAAGTGATGTATTTTATATTTTTTTAAATTCAATTCATTGTTATCATACAAATGAAGGTTCAATATTAAATGAACAAAAAGAAGAATGCAAAGATTTAAATTGTCCTTCTCATATATCATATTATATTAATTTAGCCTCACAATTAGAATGTGTTAAATGTAATATTAAAAATGATTTATTAAAATTTCCACCTAATAATTATATGTATGATATTAATATTTCTATTATAATTTCTCAATTAGAAAATATGCAATATTTTGATGAATTTTATTGTAAATTATTTGAATTTGAAAAAAAAAATTATTCATGTCGTTTTGATGATATTGATGGTAATATAATGTGTGAATGTGATGAACAATTAATTCAAAAAAATATTATTTTAATTAAAGCAAATAAATATTTATGTTTTACTTTATCTTGGGATACACTTAATCCAAAAATTGCAGATATATGTAAAGTTTTTTTTACTATTCCACAAGTATTTTCAAATGAAGAAATTTTTACTATTTATGATACTAATTCTATAAAAAATTATTTGTTATTTGGTTTAGTTTGTTATGCAAATAATCATAATATTTGTTTTTTTTTAAATGTAGATTCAAAAGATGATTTAAATGTTTATTGGATATTAAATAATGATATGACAAATATAAAATTGAAAACATATAAAGATGTTTTAAATTATTGTATTAAAAATAATTATTTTCCAAAAATGTTATTTTATCAAATTAAAGATAGAGAAAATTCAAAATATGATTTAATTTTACAAAATTTCGAAGATGAAGATTATTTAAAAATATATAATTATAGTTTAAAAATAGATAAAGAAAATGCTATTTCTTATTCAAATGAAAAAAATATTGTATCAAGATTAAGACCAAAAGATACTTTAACATATAAAACTAATGATGAACAATTAATAAAATCAGTAAATGATATGAGAATAAAAGAAGAAAAAAAAAAGAAACCAACAAAAATTAAAATTGATGAAGAAGGAAATCCAATTTTAGTAACTGAATCAGATGAATTATTTACTTATGAAAATATTAATAAAACTATTCCACCACCTAGAAAATTAATGGAAGAAGATAAAAGTAAATATTTATTAAATGAAAATGAATTAAAATATGAAGAAGATAGAGAAACTCCAATTTTATTAAAAAATGAATGGTTTTGTCCAAAATGTAAAAATGTAAATAATATTTCAACTTTTGAATGTTCAAAATGTAGAAATATTGATATGAATATTTTTGATTTAATTGAAGGTGAAAGTTCAAAAAAAGTACAAGATAGTTTTTTTGTTGGTAAAAGAAAAAAAAATACTAAAGTTACTAGAAGAAAAATGAATAGTAATAATATTGAAAATCAATATGAAAAAAGATGTTTAAATTGTGGGAATATTTATTATAATAAATGTAATTATTGTAAAAGTGATAAAACTTTTTTAAAAATTAGAGATGAAAATCAAATGAAATTAGTTAATTTTGTTTATAATAGAAGTTTTAATGTTAATAAAAAAAAAAGTAATGATATTAAAAAAAATATTAATGAACAAAGAAGATGGAAATGTACTTTTTGTAATACTATAAATGAAAATATTGACTATTGTAAAGTTTGCAATAAAAATAAAATATTAATTTAATATTATTTTTTTTATTTAATTAAAAGTGCTTTTAATTTGTTTTTTAATTGTATTTATTGTTCTATAAGATATCAATTAATTTTATATAAACTAATAAAACAATTCATATTTATTTTTTATTAGAAATTAAATCTTGTAATTCATCAAATTTTTGAGCAAATAAATTAGTATTATCAAGTGTCATATCCATATAAAATTTTTTTAATTCTTCTATACACTTTTCATCAATATAATGTTTAATTTTTTCAAATTTATCATTAACAACTTTTTCAAAAATATCTTTAATTTCTTCATAACAATTATTATTTTCTAAATTATAATTCATAATATTAAGATTATTAACAGAATTATTTAATCCACCACATTCTTTATTAGAATTAGAATTTTTTTTACATAAAACTTTATTAACATTAGAATTTCTCATTGGATTATAAATATTATTTTTAATAGGTTTAATTAAATTATTTTTAGGAGGAATTTTAAATTTATCATTTTTTTTAATATCTAAACAAGAACTATAAGCAGAATTAGAAGAAGTATTATAATAAGTTGAAGTAGATGCATAAGTTGAAGTTGGTGAACCAAGATTTTCTTCAGATTGAATTGAATAATTTTGAATTTGAAAAGATGAATTTGTTTGAATTAATCTTTCAATATCTTGAACTTTATTAATTACAGATTGCATATCAAATAATAATTTCTGAATATGAATATTTGATGATGACTTTGAATTATTATTTAAATTTGAATTTATATTATTATGTTTTTTATTATTTATATTTTTTGCTCCTAATTTTGGTGTTAATTGAGGATCGTATTCATTTTGTTCTAATTGATTTATTTCATTTGAAAAACTATTATTATTATTATTTGTTGTTATATTATTTATATTATTATTATTTTTAATTATATTATATATTGTATCTATTTTTTCATTTAATTTTTGAATTATTGTATTATTTGGTGAAAATGTTCTTCTTGGAGGACTTGAATAATTTTCCTTTGGAGATAATAAAAGGGAATTATTATCTAATTCATCTATTTTTCTAAAACTAACACAACTATCTTGAGTTTTATATTTTGATGATTCTTTGTTGTTACTTTTTTCTTCTAATTTTTTTAATAATAAACCAGAAACAAATTCATCTTTACTTTTATTTAATTCATTAATTTTATCTTTTTCTTCTTCAATTATTTTAGTTTTAATTAATTTTTGATTTTTAAATGGACAATTATTTTCATGATCTTTTATTTGTTCAATTGATATTTCAGAATTACAACCATTTTTTTTATATTTGCAATATAATCTTATAGAATTTATAACTTTAGTAATATTAGTTGATGATGGTTTAATATTATTAGTTATTTTTTCTTTATTTGTATTTGATTGTTTTGGATGATTTTTAAAAAACATATCATAAGGACATTTTTTATTTGAATTTATATAATTTGTTATACATTTTTTACAAAATGTTTGATTACAATGTGTACAATCATAAGGATCATTTAAAATATTCATACAAATTTTACATTGAAGTAAATTTGTCAATAAATTTAACGTCCATTCTCTTTCTGGATATATTACTATTCTATCAAAGTTTATTTTCATTTTTTTTATTTTTTAATTATTTTTTTTGCATATTTAATAATTAATATTTGAATTTAATTAGAATAAAAAAATATGTAGTATTTTTATAATAATAATTATTTTAAAAGAATTGAATAATATTGTATAATAAATTAAAATATTTAATAATATATAATAGGTAATTCAATTAATTAAATTTATTATATTACCAAATATCATCACTGTTAAAATCTGCAGATCTAAATCTTCCATTAGAATTTATTCTACTATTATTATTTCCTCTATTCATAAAAGGATTTGCAATTTCAGCAAAAAAATTACCAAAAAAAGGGTCATTAAAATCACCAAAAGAATCATTTAAATTATAATTTGAAGTTATCCTATTATTATTATTACTATTATTAATATAATTATTATAATTAATATTGGATGAGTCATAATCATTATTATATATATTATTATTTCTATTTGATGATTTTCTCTTTAATTCATTTAATTTTTTTTGAAGAGATTCATATGTTCTTTTACATTCTTGAAGTTCTTTATTTTTAATTGAAATTTGGATTTTTAATTTATTATTTTCTTCCTGAAGATTAGTATTATTATTATAATTTGAATTATTTTGGCTTTTATATTTATTTGGTGTAGAAATATTATTTCCATTCTTAATTAAAACTTTACTTCTATTCATATTTATCAATTAATATAATAATCTAATAATATAGATCAAAAAATATAAAAAATATAAAAAATAAAAAAATATAATAACATATGAAATAAATTTTAAAAAATATAACATAATAAAAAAAAAAATGAGTCAAACTAAATTTAACTTATCTCAAAAAGATATGGAAGAAGATACAAAATTTAATAAAACAGGAAATTCATTTTCAAATGCGGATTCTTTAAAAGGAAAATTATTAGATTTAGAACAAAGAATATTAGATGTTGCAGGAATTTTCAATGAAGAAAATAATAAAATTCAAGATGTAGGTGATAATAAAGATGAATTACAGGAATTATTAAAACAAAAAAATAAAGAAATTTCAACTAAATTATCAGATGAAATAAATAAAGTTAAAGATGAAATGGATAATCATTTTACAAATCAAAAAAATGAAAATGCTAAATTACAAAAAGAAATTGCAAATTTAAAAGATCAAAAAAAACAATTACAAGATTTATTAGCTTCTTTATTAAAAAAAATTTCTGATTTAGAAATACAAGTTGGAATGCCAGCTCATTTATTAGAGAATACAGTTTAATTTTTTAAAATGTGAATAAAACAAAAAAAATAAAAGTAAATAATGCTATTTAAGAAATTGATTATATTTAGTTTATTTTTTTTATAATAAATTAATATTAAAAAAAGAATGTTATTAAAAGAAATTTTTTTATTTATTTTAGTTATTTTTACTAAAAGTATAAGTGAAGAATGTATTGATTCTCTTCCTTCTTTTAAAAATTGTACTTCTGTTAAAAATACTAGTGATAATTATTCTTGTTGTTATTTTACTGCTAAAATAAATAATAAAAATTCTGCAGCTTGTATTAGAATATTAAAGGATTTAACTATTATTAATGATAAAATTTCTTCTGTTAAAAAAATAGAAAGTTATAAATATGAAGATGTAAGTATAAAATGTTTTTCTTTATATCAATTTTTTGATTTTAAATTGATTTATATATTATTGATACTTTTAATATAAATTTTAAAATTTATTTTATATTTGTATTATTTTTAATAATTTAAAAAATTAAAAATGAGTAGTATAAATACAGATATTTTAAATGATTTAGAAGATAGAAGAAGAATATATGAATTATATTATTATATTATTGAACAAATTAAAGGTAAAAAATTAAATATTGATCCAAAAAATTTTGAAGAGGCAATAATGACTACAGAAACTTCAACTATTATTCATTATATTAAAGAATCAATTCAAATTATGATAAATAAAAAAATAGAAGAATATATAAGTAATAATAAACAAATATATAATAATAATTATAAAAATTATATTCAACAATGTTTAATTTATGAAAATCAATTAAAAAATTTAGAATGTCAGTTAAGATTTTATATTAGGAAACAATTACAATATAAAATACAAAGAGAATCTTATGAAAATAAATTAAGAAATTTTATGGATATGGAAATTGAATATGAAAATTTAAAGCAAAAAGTTAAATATGATGGTAAAAATTTTTTAAATAATGATAGAAAAGAAAATGAAATTGAAATTTTAAGAAGAGAAAATTCAAATTTAAAAAAAGCAATTTCTAAAATGGAAGATGAAAAAAAATTAACAGAAGCAAAAAGAGAAATAAGTCAAAAAACAATTTTAAGTTTAAAAAATCAAATAGAAAAATTGAATAAAAAATTATATAATGTAGAACAAGAATTATCAAAGTTAAAAGATAATACAAATTCAAAAATAAATATAAATATAAATAATACTAAAACATCATCAAATTATATAATAAATCAAAATTTTGAAGCACCAAAAAGAAATAAAATTAATTTAAAAAGTCATAATTCAAGTTTAACATATAATAATGAAAAACCAATTAAAAATAATAAATATGTAAATAAAACATCATCAAAAAAAAATTTAAAAAAAAATTTTCCATCAAATCCTTATAATAAAATAATAAATTGTTTATCAAATAGAACAACAATAACAACAAGTAAAAAACCTAAAAGACATCATAGAAATAATTCAATGAATAATATTGAAGAAATTAAAAAAACAGAAATAGTAAATAAATATTTTACTCATAGACAAAATTCAAATTATAAAAATTATAATAATTATTTTAAACAATTTTCAAGTGCGATTCCAAGTACTAAAATATCAATAACAAAAGATAAAAATAAATCAAAAAATTCATCTCTTTCTACAATGTATATCAATAATACTAAAATAAGTAGAAGTGGAAATAGATCTACTATTAATATAAAATCAACTTCAAATGATAATATTTAAATATTAAAAGTATATATTTTTTTGTATTTAGTGTTAATAATTTTTTAAATTTTTCTCTTTACATTAATTTAAATTACTAATTTAAATTTTTTAATTAAATAAATTATTTAATAAAAAGAAGAATATTAAATAATAAAAAATGTTAGATGGAGTAAATAATCAAAATAAAAACAAAGAAAATATTGCAAATGATATTGCAAAAATTAAAAGATTAATAGAAAGTAAAACATCAAATCCTTATAATATAAAAGAATCTTTATATCAAAATCAAAAAGAAGAAACATCAAATTTAATAGTAGAAGGTACATATAGAGAAATTCCAAAAGAAGAAATTTATAATTTTGAAAATTTTGAACCATTTTTAGTAAATAAAACCCCATTTATAATAGGAACAGGGACATTTAGTGATGTATATTTATACAAAAATAAAATAAATAACAAATTTTATGCAATGAAAAAAATGGATAAAAGCAAAATAATAGAATTAAATGCCAATTTAATAATAGCTCAAAAAGAAATAGACATTCAAAGTAAAATAAATCATCCAAATATTCTTCGATTATATAATAATCGTGAATTAATAGATCATTATGATTTAATATTAGAATATGCATCAGAAGGGAATTTATATCAAACAATAAAAAAAGAAAAAAAAGGTTTTTCTGAAGAAATAACATTTAAATATTTTATTCAAGCATTAAACGCAATATATTTTCTTCATGAAAATAATATAATACACAGAGATATAAAACCAGAAAATTTTTTATTAATGAATAAGGATTTAATTAAATTATGTGATTTTGGTTGGAGTACAGAAATAGAAATTGGAAATAGAACAACTTTTTGTGGTACTTTTGAATATATGGCACCTGAAATTATAAATGAAGAACCTTATGAAAAAGGTGTTGATGTTTGGGCTTTAGGTGTTTTATTATATGAATTATTTTATGGTTTTACTCCTTTTCAACCTAATGAAAATTCTAGTGATAAAGTTAATGATATTTTATGTAATGTTTTAAAAAATGATATTAAATTTAGTAATGAATATAAAATTATTGATAATGATATGAAAGATTTAATTTTAAAAATGTGTGAAAGTAATATGAAAAAAAGAATTAGTTTAAAAAATGTTTTTCAACATCCATGGATTAAAAAATTTGAATTTCAATTATATGGGAATAGAGTTAGTTTAGGAAATAAAGAAAATAATTATTTTACTAAAATTGATATTCCTAAAATGAGAATAAGTGAAGGAAATAAATTAAAAGATGATGAAACTTTCTTTGATAATGTTTTAAAAAAAGCTAAAACTAAAAAAAGAAAAAGAGGAAGAACTAATAAAGATAAAAGTCGTGATATTTCTATGGATAAAAGTTCTGAAAATAAAATTTTTAGTGATATAAATGAAGATAAATTTATTTCTCAAAAAGAAATAAGAAGAATTAATAGAGAAAAAAGTGTAAATATGAAAAATAATAGTTTTAAATTAAATATGAATAATAATTTAAATAATAAAATAGAAAATAATAGTAATAATAATAAAATAGAAAATAAAGAAAATGAAAATAATAAAAATGAAATAAATGATAATAAAAATAATAAAATAGAAAATAAAGAAAACAAAATTAATAATAAAGAAATTGATTTAGAAAAAGGAAAAATAAATAAAACAAATACTACATCAGAAAAGAAAAAAGAATTAAATAAAGATAAAAAAGAGAAAATACAAAAATGTAAAACTGCACATAAAAATGATAATGAATTAATATTCAATAATATCAATCATAAAAAAACAAAATCAAATATTAAAATTAATGAAAATATAAAAACTAAAATAACTGATTTAAATCAATTAAATATATCAGAAATAGAAAAAAATGAAATTTCAAAATTTATAGAAGAAACACCTAAAGTAAATCAATCTCCAATTTATTTTACAGAAGTAAATAAACAATTAACTCAAGAAAAAGAAAAATTAAAAAATAAAAACTTATCAAATGAAAAATTACATTCTTCAAAAACAACAGAAAGTTCTAAAGAAAGAAATTCAGATAGTAATAAAATTACTAATAGAGATATTACTATTAATACTTTTAATGATGTTTTAAATTTAATTGAAAAATCTAAACAAGTTGAAGAAGAAATTATTAAAGGACCTGCTAAAAAAAGGAAAGCTAATCTTATTCATCCTGGAGGAAGTTTTTTTGATAAATTGTTTAAAAATTTTAAATGCGATTGAATCATTATTTTTAATTTTTGTTGAGTATTTTATTAATCTTTTATATATAAAAATAAATTAAAATTTATGTAATAAACTTTAAAAAAAAATAAAAAATTTAACTTGTTTATTATTTTAGAAAAAATTATTCAATTTTTATTATTATCATTTAATAATTGATATTTTTTTATTTGTTATAAAAAAATTCATTGCTTTTTTTTATCTTTTTTACTTAAAATTTTACCTTTTTCTAAAATTAATTTTTGTTTTATTCTCTTTAAAGATTCAACAGATTGATTATCAATATCAGTTAATTTAATATATTCTTTTTCTAAATATTGAAAAGAAAAAATAACATTAGCAAAACTATAATTATTAAATTCACTAGAATGATGTTCAAAATCAATAACTGATTTTTTAAATGTTTTAACAGTTTTCATAAATTTACTTGTATTAGGTTTTAAATCAATAATATCTTTTTCTAAATTCTTATTATAAACATTTTCTTTTAATAAACCAGAAAAAGACAAAACTAATTTTTCAGCATTTTTTTGTTTTTCTTCATTTAAAGCTAATGTCTTAAGTAAATTAAATTGTTTAGATTCAATAGGAGTTAAAGTAAAAAATTTAGTTAAAGACATTAAAAAAAGTGAATTTAAAAAATTACCAATAATTGATAATAAAAATACAAAAATTCTTCCTCCAGTAGTTTTAGCAGAATAATCACCATATCCAACAGTATAAATAGTAATAAAAGAATAATAAATAATATTAAAAGTATTTCCTAATCCTGCACCATCAACTTGTTCATTTACTGCACTTTCAAATACTTTAATTATAAATTGAAATGCAAATAAAAATGAAATAATAATCATTGAATAAATATAAAATGGTTTTGTTTTAATTAAACCTATTAATGAATATTTTATATTAGCTCTGAAAAAATATTGTCTACATATTTCATCACTGTCAGGTGACATAAAATCAGTTTGAAAAATTAAAAATCTGTCTATTAAATATATTCTTGTTAAAACAAAAAGAGATAAAAATGAATTTACACTTCTTTTAACTACAATTCCACTTCTAAATGCTAATTTAATTGAATATTTTTTATTAATAAAAAGTTGAGATGGTTGAAGGAAAGTAATTGCAATTTCAAGTAATAAATTTTTAAACATTGAAGTATGAATAAATTTAAAAGTTGGAGGAAAAATATGATTTAAAATTCTTAAATTAAATTGTTCATAATAATAAAAAGATAAATTAATCCATAAAGCAATACTTAATAAATTTAAATATAAAAGATAATAACCATAAGGATAAACATCATCATTTGCAGAATAATTAAAAGTTACTTCAAAATAAATAACAACTAATAAAACTGAAATTAAACTAATTACTGTATTTATTAATTCATAAACATAAAATTTAGTATAAAATATTCTTGTATTACTTTCTTCTTGATTTGTTTCTTGTAAAATTTTTCTTCCTGTTTTTTGTGTTATTATATTATCAAATGTTTTTGCTGCAGTATTATTTTTTACTAAAGCTGAACCACTTTTATTTTCTATTTGAACTTTTAATCTATTTATATTTGATTCAAAAACTCTTAAAAATGGAGATTTTGATTTAAAAAGTAAATTATTTTTATTTGGAAAAACTTCTGGATTTAACTTTTTTAATATATACATTTTTTGATTAAAATATTCATCACTCATAGTTCTTCTTTTATAAGGAGTATTCACATTTTTTTTTAAACTTTGATTATAATTTAATATAAAAGGTATACTTATCATAACTTTATATTTAATTTAAAAAATTAATAATTAAAATTATTAAATATTAATTTAATTTAAAAATCCTTTTCAATCTATTTTTCTATTTAAATAAAAAGTAAATAAAACAAAGAAAAAAAATAATCCAAAACCCAAATTTTATAATTTAGCAACATTTCTTTTGTTTTTTTCCTAATAATTCCTCAATTTCTTTATTAGGAAAATTTCTAATTTGAACTCCAGTATTAGAATCATAACTAATGACTCCACTTTCTAATTTATTCATTAATTCAGTAGAAGCTTCAAGAAAAACTTCTTCAACATTATTTCCATTTAAAGCACTTGTTTCAAAAAATTTCAAATTATTTTCTTGAGCAAATTTAAACCCTTCATCTTTAGTAATAACTCTTTTTCCATCTAAATCACTTTTATTTCCAACAAGAATAATTAAAACATTTTTAGAACACATATCTCTACATTCATTTAACCATGTTTTAATACTTTGAAAAGATTTTCTATTTGTAATATCATAAACAATTAATGCACATGCTGAATTTTTATAATATGCTCTTGTTATTGCTCTAAATGCTTCTTGTCCTGCTGTATCCCATACTTGAACTTTAATATTTCTTTCGTTTATTTTTATTGTTTTTGACATGAATTCACATCCTATTGTTATTTCGTGTTCTGGATTAAATTTGTTAAATGTATATCTTGATAATATGTTTGATTTTCCTACGTCTATAAAATTATTTTTATTTTTTTTTTTATTGTGAAAAATGTTATATATTTGTATTTTTACAACTGTCTCCTATGATAATAAATTTGAAAAGGTAATTGTAATTTTGTTCTGACATTTTTTTTTTTTTTTGATTTTTAAATGATTTAATTTGATGATTGAGAGTAAAAAAATAATTTTTAAAATTATATTTTTTTTTAGTTTTTATAATTATGGGAAACAAAAGTAGTAATTCTAATAGTAAAAATATACAAAATAATAATATAAATTATATAATGGAATTAAAAAAAAAAACAATATTGCATAGATTTCCATTAATACCAAGAATGGGAACATTTGGTTCAAATACAAAATGGAAATTAAGTAAAAATTTAACAAATTACCTTTCTGATTTTTTTACATATAAAGATATGCAAAATATTGGAAATATCAATATAATATTTCGTAATATTTATGTAAATTATTCTTATAAATGGAGACCATATTTAATAAATATAATAAAACAACAATATAATATAGAACTTCCAGACAAAGAAATAGATGATAATTTCGCAGAATCAAATAAAATAAAAAGAACATATAAAATAAGAAATTATGATGGTTTATATTTATTAATAGAAAACAATAGATTAAATATAATAAAATTAGCAAAATATTCAAATTGGGCGTGGAAAAATGATACTAATTATTGGACTGAAATAGCTTTACCAAATTCATATTTATGTGATAGAACACCAAAATTAGACCATGTTTTTTGGTGTGATGTACATTTTTCATTTAATTTAATTAATCCTAATAATTATTCACTTTATTTACATCAAGCTTTCCCTTCATTAGAAGAAGAATCTTTAGATTTGGATATTTTAGTTGATGGTAATAAAATTTATCATTCTGATTATCCAAATAATCAAACTGGATATAAAAAAGGTTCTGTTTTGGAAGAATGTTTCATTTGTGAAATTGATATTAAAGATTTTGATTTTAATAAAAATGAACATGAAGTTAAAGTTCAATTTATGCATAAACATTTATATGGAATAAGTGGATGGTTAATAGATGGTGCTAAATTAGTTGAAAAATATGATATGAGTTTATATTTTAATTAAAAATTTATATTTATAAAATTAAATTGTTTATTTATTTTTTTTTTTATTAAAATGTTTTTTTTTATTTATTTATTATTAATTATTTTTTTCTTCAAAACAATAAATTTTAGTAATATTAGAAATTAATTCTTTTTTAATAACTTTCCTACTTTTATTATATTCATTTCTAAAAGTTTCAAAATATTCATTTTTTAACAATTCCTTAGTTGGTAATTGATTAATAATAAAATGCATAATATCTTCTTTTGGAAAAGTCCAAATTTCATTTTCATAATATTTCAAAACTGTATATCCAGCACGAATTGCACTAATCCATCCATCAACAAAAAAATTTTCTATAATTGATAAAGAACTAAATGGTGTATTTTCTTTATTAAAAGTAGGACAAACATTAGTCCATAAAGTTAAAAACCAAGGTGGACAAAAGTAATTTGTCATAATTGAATTTTTTTTAATAACATCATAAACTTTTGGTATAAAAACTTGTATTATTTTATCAACAACAAAAAAGAATATTTTTAATAATCTTAAATCATTTTCAAATAATTTTCCAAAATCAGTATTTGAAATAATACCTGCCATATAATAAAATGTTTTTTCTTCATTATAATCGAAAACTTGTAATAAAAATGCTGCAATATAATTCATTCCTTGACAATAACTAACATTTGGGAAAAGATAATTTAAAGTTATTAATATAATTTTAATTTTATTTTGATTTTCTTCAATATTTTCTTCAAAAAATGTTCTAACTACATCTAATTCTATTATTTCATTATTTTTTAAATTATTAGTATCTTCTTTTTTTATTTTTTCATAAATTTCTTTATAATTTGAATATTTTACTTGGATTGATTTTAAATTTAATAATATACTCCATATTTCCATTCTTTTATTTAATGATATTGTTCTTGCATTATCATTTAATATTCTTTTGAATACTTTTTGTTTTAATGAAAATGTTAGTGATTTATTTAATAAAAATAAATTTAATATATCTGCATTTGATAAAAATAATGATGAATTTTTTAATAATAATAAATTACCTGTTGTTGTTTCTTTTAATATTGATTTTTTTATTTTGTAATTATAATTTTTACTTAATTCTGTTAATAATAAAGCTATATAATATTCTTTTTTTTCTGGATTAACTCCAAATTTTCTACAATATTCATTTATTACTTCTAATCCAACATTTCTTGGAATTTTAAAATTTGACATATGATTTATATTTTCTTTTATTAATATATCAATTTCTTTTCTTGCAAATTGTTCTAAAGCTGTTTTTTTAGCTTCATTTAACTTATTATAACCATCTATTTTTTTTGAAAATTCTAAAAATTCTAATAAATATATTTTCCCAGTTTTATTATTACCTTTTAATTCTTTATCACTTATTAACTTTTTAACGTGAGTATTTAATGAATAAATAAATTTATTTGTAATTAATTGAGACCAAAATGTTTTTGTAGTATAAAATTTATTTCTTTTCCCTAATAATGAATATAAATAAACATCTTTATAAAAACATTTTTCACAAACTTCAATAATTAAATCATTAATAAAAAAACTATTATTATTATTTTTTTTAGTATTTATATATATACTAAGTGCATTTAAAATATTTGAAAAATGATTTAAATTTTTTAAATTAGGAAATTCAATATTATTACCAATTTTAAGTAATTGTTGAAGAAATAAAGCAGCATTACTATTTTTTGGATTATGATCCTCAACTTCATTTATAAATTGTATAATTTGAGTAATTTTTTCCAAAGGCATTTCTGTTTTAATTAATAAAAATGAAATAAAATTAAAAATTGTAGTTGTAGTTTGTTCTTTAATTTCTTGTTTTGTTTTTCCTTTATTTAAATTAGTTGTATTAATATCACTATCACTAATTAATTCAAATTCATCTGCAAAAGATGTTTTATTTTCTTCTCTATTTTTTTTTTCTTCATCTTGAAAATTTTCATTATATTCTTCTTTTTGAAATCTTTCATTTGATTCACCTTGAGGATTAAAAACTTGAATACGGAATTTAGTATCAATTTTTTCAACAACTTCTTCTTTTATTGTTTTACCATAATCAGAAAAAATTTCTCCTAATTTAAAACACATTTTTGAATATTTATTTAATATTTCTTTAAGAATTGCCATTCTACTTTCATCATTTGCATCAATTCCTTTATTTATTTTATTATATTTTTCATTACTTTCTTCAATTATTTTATTCATTTTTTCTATTGCATATTTATATAATTGTTTTGAATTTTCGATTTTTGCTTGTTTTCTCATTATATCATCTTCTGAATTTGTTTTTATATTATTTTCTTTTAAAGCTTGTTTAAAATTTTCCATTGTTTTATTTAAATGTTGTTTATTTTCAATTAAAATATTTGCCATTTGATTAAAAGAATTTAAATTTTCTTTACATATTAATTCATTATTTTGATAAAGAGTTTCAATTGGAAAAACAATTTCATCTTCTAATGAAGTTACAACACATTTAAATCTTTTAGAAAATGTTTTAAATGCTTCATTCATTGTTGTAAAAGGAGGAAGAAGATAATCATTATTTTTATTATTATCTGAAAAATTAGAATTAAATAATTTTAATCCATTCTTTATTGTTTGAATTTCAATTGATATATTAACTAAATTATTTAAATTAATTTGATTGATTTTATATAAATTTTGATATTCAGAAAGAACTTTATAATAATCATTCATTATATTTAAACCAATAAAAAATAATAATAATATTTAATAAAAAAATAAAAATAAAACTTAAATAAAAACAATTCAAAAAAAAATATAAAAATGACTGAAAAAAAAGAACCAAATGGAGCAGAAACATCATTTCATGATGAAGAACCTCCACCAGATCCAGAAGATTTTACAACAAAAGAAGAAGAAGAAAGAAATAGAATATTAATGCTTCGTTTAAAAGAACAACAAACAAAAGCAAGAGAATTTAAAAAGCAAATAGAATTAGAAGAAAAAATAAAAAAAGAATTAGAACAAGAACAAAGAGATAGAGAATTAAGAGCAAATAAAGAATATTTAGAAAGAAGAAATAAATCAGCAAAATATAGAGCTAGAGAAAATAATGAAAGAATTGAAAAATTATTAAATAAAGTTGATGCTTATATGCAAAGAATAAAAAATTTAGAAACAATTGATCAAATTAAAAAAAGAGCTGAAAAAGAATATGAAGAAGAAATTAATAAAAAGAAAAAGAAAAAAATTACTAAAGAAGATATTGATAATTTAGCTAAATTAAATAATAAAAATCAAAATTTAAGAAATGAGAATTTAATAAAGAGAAAAGAAAGAGAAAAAGCAGAAGAAGAAAAAAGAAAAAAATTAGAAAAAGCTAAAAAAGCAAATGAAAGAGCACAAAGGATTTTAAAAGAAGGTTTTCAATCAAGTAAACCAATAGAAGAAGATAATAAAAAAAATAAAACAAATATGAATTTTGGAATGTTTCAAATTGAAGAAGAAGTTGCAGGAACAAATTTATCTCCTGATATGATGAATAATAATTATAATGTTACTAATGATAATATTTCTGTTAAAAATAAAAAAACTTCAATTTTACCTAAAATAAGTGAAAATTCTAATGAATTTGCAGAAATGGAATTAAGGAAAATATTAAAGAATGATCCTTATAATTTAAAAAAGTTAACTGCTTTTAAAAAAAAATATAAATATTTTGATATAAGTTCTTATCTTCATACTGCACAAATGAATCAAATTAAAAATAGTAAAGCAGTTAAAAAAATAAGGTCAATTAATACTAATAATTTAATAAATAATTTAGTACCAAATGAAAATGATGAAATTGAATTTCCAAATTATTTAAGTGCTTGTAAATATAATAATAGTGAGTATATTCAAGCTAATTTATTAAAAGCAAAAAATGATGTTGAAGTATTTTTAATGTTAAATGAAAAAGATGAATATGATAGAAATGGTTTAATGTATTTAATTATTCATAATAATTTAACTATGATAAAATTAACTATATTAAGTGGTGTTTTATTAAGTGATTGTAATGATATTTATGGAAGGAATTTAGTTCATTATTGTTGTACTGAATATTCAAGTTCTGATTTATTAGATAAAATTTGTCATTGTATTGATTTTGAAAATAAAAATGATTATTTAGGAATGAAAAAATATATTGAAAAATGTTTTAAAACAAATTCAGAAGAAGATTTAGAAACTAATAATACTGAAAGTTACAGAAAAGAATGTGAAAAAAGAATAAAACAATTTGATGATTTAATCGAAAATAAAAATTTAGCAATGAAACCAGAAGAAGTAATAAAACAAAGAGAAGATGAAGAAATAAAAAGAGAAAATAATAAATTAAATATTGATGGTAATATTACAGAATTTGAAAAAAAAACTAAAAATAAAAATAATTTAGTATCAGCAGTAATAAGAAATAATACAGATATAATAGATGAAATAAGAAAAAAGCAAATTCCAATATCAAAATTAGTTAATTCTCCTGATATAGATGGAAATTATCCTTTACATTATGTTTGTCATCAAAATGATTTAGATAAAATTGAAGTTTTAGTATATTTTCATACTAAATTTGAAATATATGATTCACAAGGAAAAAAACCAATTGATGTTACTACAAGTGATGTTATTCAACAATATTTACTTAAAAATGAAGCTAATTATAATTCTAGAAAAGGGAAAAATCAATCTAATGTTAATATTAAAAATAATAAAGTTAATGTTAGTCAAAATCCTAATTTAAGTAATGTTTCTTTGAATAATATTTCTAGTTTAGATATGGATAAATTAAAGTTTTATTCTACTAAAAAAATAAATGAATTTACTTCTGGATATGAAAATAATAATTATTTAATTTTATCTGTTTTAATGAATAATTATGATGTATTTAGATTTTTAATTAAAGAAAAAGGATGTAGAGTAGATTTTTTAAATTCAAATGGTTGGACTGTTTTACATTTTATATTAAAAAATAGATATTATGTTTATTTTTCATTAATATTTAATTTACCAGAATCATGTGACACGCCAGAAAAAATTTTTAAAAGTTTATCAGAAAAACCATTATATGATGATATTGAAATTTTTAAAGAAAATGATGAATTAACACCTTTAGGTCAAGGAATAAAAATTATTGATACATTAACTAATAATAATACTAATTTATTATCAATGTGTATTGATGAATTAAATGATTTAAATATGTTAAAAGCAATTTTAATATTATATGAAAATCAAATTCATTATTTTGAAGATGCTTCTCCAATAGATATTGTAATGAATAGACAATATGGAAAAAATAAAGAACCTTTATTAGTAAAAGCAGTTAATAAAGATAATATTCAAATATTAAAATATTTCTTAATAAATTTAGAAAAAAAAGAGAAATTTTGTTCATTTGAAATAACACAAGGAGATAAATTTAATCAAAATATTCTTCATAGAGCAGTAATAAATAAAAATAAAGATATAATAAAATTTATAACAAGATATGATAGTGATAAAAATGAATTAAAAGAACAAAAAGATTCAAAAGGTAAAATTCCATCAGATTATGATAGAGTAAAATCATTTACATATGAATTAATTTCAATATGGGATGCTGCAAAAAATAATGATTTAGATGCTTTAGAAAAATTAGTAAATGAATTAAAATATTATAAAGTTAATGCTCAAAAGAATATAAATGGTAATACTGCTCTTCATATTGCAGGTAAAAATTGTTGTGATAAAGCTTGTTTATTTTTAGTTAAAAATGGTATTGATGTTAATATTAAAAATTGGTATGATCAAACTGCTTTAGAATTAATTGAAGAGGATAATAATATTAAAAAAAAAAATATTTGGATTAAAAAATTTAAAAGAATTATTAATGGTGATGTTAAAGATTATGTTAATTTAAATGAAAGTTTTTATTCAAAAAATAATGAAACTGGTATTAGTAGAATTTCAGAAAATAAAAATAAAAAAAGTACTTTAAAAGAAAGTGCTAAAAAAAATAAAAAATTAAATGAAATATTAGAAAAGATAAGAAATGTTTTTATTGAAAGAAATATTGATCCTAAAAAATTATTTAATAATTTAGATAAATATGGAAATGGTGTTTTAGATGCAAAAGAATTTAAAAATTTATTTATTGTATTAGATATTGAAAATGTATCATATGATGAATTTTTATTATTAAATTCTTATTTAGATTCAAATAAAGATGGAGTAATTCAATATTCAGAATTTTTAAAATTATTAAAAGATGAAAACAAAGAGAAATAAATTATTAATTTTTTTATTTTAAATATAAATATTTCATAATAAATTAAATTATTTTAAATTAGTAAAAAAAATGATTAATTATGATAATAAATTTGATATAGATAGTGATGATGATACTCCAATTATTTCTCCAGGAGAATTTCATGGTAATTTAAGTCATTTAGCTGATTTACCTGAATATTTAGAAAAAGTAAATCAAAATATATTAAATATTGATAAAAAAATATCTAAAAAAAGAATAAGTACATCTAAACCAAAAGATTATGAAAGTTTTCATTCTTTAAGAAATAAATATTTATGTTATGATATTGATAGTGAAAATATTAAAGGTCATAATACTGTAAAATCTAATATTGAAGAATTTATGAAGATGGAATTAAATAAAGATTTAATTGAAAAAGATAAAGTAAATTTAGATGATAATAATATTATTACTATGAAAAAAATTATTAAATCTTATGAATCTAAAGAAAGTAGTTCAGTTAATTCTTTAAAAAAAAGGAATTTAAATAAAAAAGATAGAATTAATGTAGAAAGTTATAATAAAATGAAGAATTCATTTAATAAGAAAAAATCATTAAATAATACTCATCAATCATCACAACATAATATAAATAATGTTAATTCATTAAAAAAATCGAATACATTATCAGAAGGAAGAAATAATAATGAGACTTTTGAATTTAAAAAACAAGATAGTTTAAATAAAATAGATGGAGTGAATTATGAAAAAAATAAACTTAATAAAAATTCTTTAAATAAAAGTTATCAAGTAAAATTAAAAAATAAAGTTAAACAATCAGAATTATCTGCAACTTTTTCATCAAAATTAGATAAAAGTTTATCAAAAGAATCAGATAATCAATTAAAATATACTAAATCTAAAAAATTAAGTAATATTGATAGAAATATATTTGAGAAAAAAACAACTGTAAATAAAAATAAATTAGTAAAAAAAAATTTAGAAAAAGAAAATATAATTGTTAAAAAAATATCTCCATTAAAAATTAATTTAAATAAATCAAATTGTAATGTTTTATCACATAGAAATTATTCTCAACAAATATCTCCTTTTTCAAGTATTTTAATGCCAAAAAAAATAAATGTTAATGATATTATGAAAATGATTTTATTTTATAATGAATATATTGTTTCTCATATGGATATAAATGAAAATGAAAAACAAATTTTTGATGAATTCTCATCTTTTTTAAGTAAAAAAATTTTAGAAGAAAAAAAACCTAAAGTTAATTTAATAGATATTGATAAACAATCTCAAAAAAATAAAAGTGTAATAATTATACAAAGAAATTGGAGAAAATATTATTTAAATAAAATTATTCAAAATAAAGATTTGAAATTTGAATTAAAAAGAAATATTATTGATAATTTTATAGAAAAAGATGTTTATGAAACAAAAAAATTTATAACAAGTTTAAACTTTTCATTTGATAATTTTGTAAATACAAAAGAATCAGAAAATATATCAATTAAATTATCAAAAATAAATGATGGAAAAATAGATTTAAAAGAAAAATATATTATATACAAAGAATATATAAATTCATATTTAAAAAAAGAAAATGAAATTATCAAAGATGAAAAATTAGGAAATATAGATAATAATTCAAGTTTGTGATTAAAAAATTTACTATTTTTAATTCCATTATATTTAATTTATTGTTATATTATTAACCTATTCATAATACAAATAAAAAAAATATTTATTATATATTTCAATAACTTTTTGCAACTATTATACAAATCTTTGTTATTTTGGTAAAATATTTTTTTAACTTTTTTCTTAATATATAATATCTATAAAAATTGATTTATAAATATATAAAATTATTTCAAATAGTTTACTACCCATATACAATCATAATTAAAGCATTACAAATATCTCATATTTATATATTATTATAAATTCCATTAAATTCCTTCTAATTCCGCAGATAAATACTAAAAATTAATTAAGTACATAAGAAGAAATAATGCTTCGCCACTTATTAGTTAATTTTTTATCATTTATCAAAACCAAATTTTTTTTTATTAACGAAATTAAAATTGCTTTTTTTTGTTGATCACAAATCTTTAAAGTAGTTTGAATGACATAATTTCCATAATTATTTTTTAAAAGAATACAAATTGAATTTTCATTGGTGCATATTTCATTAATAAATTTAAAACTAAATTCAGGACTTTTTTGAATACATTTTTCAATTACATTTGAAGAAAATTTTTGAATAGAAAAAACTAAACATTTACCATAAAACATAGGATAAATTTCTTTAATATCTTCTAAATTCCAATTATCAATTGCAGTTTGTAAAGCATAATTTCCATATGGATTTTGAATTAATTCTAATGCTTTTTGTTTTAAATTTTTTTTCATTTTATTAAATCTTTCTCCTTTATATTTATATTCTAATATTATTGTTTTTTTTACTATACATAAACCATTTGAATTATTTGATAAAAATAAAAAATTATCTGATATAAAATTTAAAATGTAATCTAAATGTTTTTCATAATCAAAATTTATTATTATTTTTTCTATAACATGTGCACCATATACATCAAAACATAATTTCATTAAATTTTTTTTTAATGAATTAACAATAATATTTTTTTCTTCATCTGAAATTAATTTTTCAATAATACATTGAATAGGATAAGTGGCAATTTTATTAACAGAAAGTACATCTAAAATAGGAGAAATTTTTTTAAGAAAAATTATCCTATCATTAGAATTTAAAAAATAAAATATTTTCAAACAAAAATAATTTGCATAAGGATCTAATAATAAAGCATCAACTTGATTTGAAAATTCAGAAAAAATTAAATGAATAACATCATTAGGAGTTTTATCTAAATAATATTGTAATATTCTACTTGTTTGTTGTGATTTCATTAAAACAATAAAAGTACCTTTTAATTTATTATATATTTGATGAGTAAAATATCCATTTTTAATTAATAATGATTCTAAATCTCTTGCAGCTGGATCATTAATTGGAATATTTAATATTGTATTTGAAATGTAATTATTATTATCATTTATATTTGAATTTTGTTTTGTTTTAAAGTTAAATGTTCTTATTGGCATTCTCATTCCTAATGGTGTTGTTGTTATTGGAACTGGATTATTATTTATTTTTAAATTTTGATTTCTTTCATTTGGAATTGAAAAAGTATTGTAATTAATAGGGTTATTAAAAAAAAAATTATGGGAATTATTTCTTGTTATTGGATATATTGGATTATTATTTAATGAATATAAAGGATTTTGAAAAAAAGGTTGAATTGATAATTTTCTTGAATCATTTCTATAACAAGAAATGTCTTTATTTCTGTTTATTTCTTCATTTTTAAATAAAAAAGGATTTTTGGAAGTTTCTTGTATAAATGAAGATCTTCTTATATTTAAATTTTCTATATCTAAAGAATCTTCTTTCAAGAAATTTCCACTACTTTCTTCTAAATCATCATAAAATTCATTATCATTTCCTTCTATCACTCCTGCACCTTTTAGCATTGAAAAAATATGATTTTGCATATTTTCTTTTATTGATGATTGATTCTCTTCTTTTGAATTTGGATTTGACATAATTATATTGGTTATATGATTTTTTATTATTAATATTTTTTTTTATTTTTTTTTTCAATTTTTCATTATATATTATTAGTCAATTCCCAATAATATATAAAAAAAAATTTTGAATCAAATAAAATAATGATATTATAAATTTTTAATTGATAAATAAATTTAAATTGATAAATAAATAAAAATATATTAATTCTTTAAATTATTTTATAAACTTTCATGATATTGATTCAACAGAATATAAAAAATAAAAAATTTAATTATTAATTTTATTTATTAAAAATTAATAGATATAAATTGATTAATTACATTAATTTTATAAAAAAATTATTTATTAATTATTTCTTTAATTATTATTTACATGTTTTCTATATGTAGAAAAAAATTTACTTACATGTGTTTTATTATGTAAGTTTGGGTTATTAATATAAAAATAATTTGGATAATTAAAAAAGTCTCCATTACTTCTTGTACTAACACTTTCCATATCACTATAAAAAGATTTATTAATAGAATAATTTTTATTTTTTTGAGAAGATGAAATATTTAAATTCGAATTCATTACTAATCCATTTGAAAAATAGTCAGCTTCATTTAATATAGCAATATCTAATTTTTTTAATTTATTAATTAATACTTCTGTTTCTTTATTGTTATTATTGTTATTATTATTATTATTATCTTTAAATGTAATTATTTGCTTAATACTTTTTGAACTTTCTTCTTCATTCTCTTGACTATATGAATTTTCAGAATCAGAACTAAATGATTTATTTGAATTAGTTAAAGTGTTTAATAACAAATTTTCTAAATTATTATTTTGATTATTATCATTATTATTTTCACTTTTAATTGAATTACATAAACTATTATTATCAATTGTAATTGTTTTTTTTAATGGATTTGTAACACTTCTTTTAATAATATGATTTTCTTTTTCAATTATTTCTTTCATTGGAAAAGGTTCTAAATTTTTTTCAATTGGTAATAATGATAAAAATGATAAACGTTGTTGTTTTTTATTATTTCCTTCATTACTTAATTCATCATTTTTTTGAAGAGTAAATATTGCAGATTTTTTATTTATTGTTATTGATATTTTTCTTTCTTTTTGTTGTTGTTGATTAGATTCTTGTTCTTTATTTTCTCTGTTATCTTCACCACAAGTAAAATTTATATTATTTTCTGAATTAGTTTTTGAATCATTTTTTTTTATTATACTTATATCATTATCTTTATTTTCTTTTATAAATGAAATATTATTTAAGAGATTATTATTTTCTTTAGAATAATTTCTTAAAAAATCTCCAAAATCAAAATCAGGATTTACTTTTGTAATTTCATTAATATTAATATTATTTTTATAACTATTAATTTTATGATTATTATTATTTATTTTATTATTATTATTATTATTATAACTATTATTATTATTATTATCATTACTTTTATTACTCCTTTCACTATCTAAAAAATTAAGAACATTTTTTGAACTTGTTATTGTTCTTTTTTTATTACTTGAATTTTTTCTTTTTGTACTCATTTTCTTACTCATTTTTCTTTCTTTTTTTATTTCTTCTTCTGAAATATATTTTATTTCTTCATCATTGTTTAAAATTTGATTATTTCTTGGACTTGATTTTATACTTTTTTTTAATAAATCTTCAGAACTTTCTGAAAATAAACTATTACTATCTAATTGTAAATTTAATTTTAAACTATTTTCTTCATAATTAATATTTTCAATATCATCATTAATTAATTTATCATCATTATTCTTATTTTCAATTTTTTGTCTTTCTAATTCATCTTTATAATCATCCATAATTTTTTTTCTTCTTCTATTTAATTCTTTATTTCTATTAAATTTAATATTTTCAAAATTATCTTTCAAATTTTCCTTTTCAGAATCAGTATCAAAAATTAATATATTTTTTAAAGAATTATTTTTAGAAATCATAACAGTAGGATTAGTAGTAGAACTATTATTTTTACTTTTATTTCCTCCTTTAAAATCAGGACAATTTTTTAATTCAATAATATTATTTTGTAAAGAAGGATCTCTAATATATTCAGGATACTTTAAATAATCATCATGATCAATTTTTTCTTCACTTTGATCAGCGAATGAACCTTTTGATTCTTCTTCTCCTATATTTTTACTATAATCAAAACTAATTTTTGAAATTCTGTCATTATAAATATCTGAATTTCTATTTTTACCTACTTTATATATTACTGTATTAAATTCTTTTTCAGGATGATAAAATTTATCTAAATATTCTATTTGTTGTTTTGAATAAACAGTTTTATTTCTATTAATTATTGAAGGAGTTCTTGAATTATCTGAATTAAATGAATTACTAAAACTTGATTCACCAATTGAAGAAATTTCTAATTTTTCATAATCTTCATTACATTGTTTTGTTAGTAATAAATATAAATGATTTGGTATTTTAAAATCAATATCTTCTTCATTATTTTTTTCTCTTACTATATTATTTTGAAGAACACCAAAAAAAGCAAAAAAGAAATATTTAAGTATAAATTTTGTATTTTTAATTAAATATCTTAATGTATATAATTCATATTCATCAAAATTAACTATATTTTCATTATATGAATATACAAAATATGGAGAAAAAATTGACATTCTTTTATTTTTTTTTATTTGATATTGAATTAAATTTTGTCTTCTTTCTCTTTGTTGAATTGGTGATGATGTCAAATTATTTAATTCATCAATTTCAAAATTTAATTTTTTTACTCTTAATAACATTTCATTTTTATTTCTATTATATAAAGGAAAATTAACATATCCATAACCTAAACAATATTTATCATAAAAAGCTTTAATTTTAAGTATATTTAAAGTAATCATCCATTTATACATTTCTTCTCTTGTTTGAGTTCTTAAATAATAAGTTCTATTTTTTTGTATTTCTCCTTTTTTTATCCATTCAGTAACATCAACAGAAAATAAATTTGTTTTATCTCTTATTGAGTAATCATTTAATTTTTGTATTGAAAATACATTATAAAGATAAAATGAACCTAAAGGAGAAATTGTTGTATCTTTATAATCACTTTCATTATAATAATATATAACTCGATTTGATGTTAATACAAAAAATCTTTTTTCCCAAGTTAATTTTCCATTACTTTTCTTTTCTATAAAACCACTTTTTATCATATTATCTTGATCATCATTTATTTTAATAGAACCAATTTTAGTACATACTTGTTGAATTATTAAAGTTTTTAAATCATTAATATTTAATTCATCATCTTTTAATATTTTATGAACAATCTTACTTTTTTTTTTCTTTATCATAACTTTAGAATCATCAGATTTAGTTATATAACTTGAAATTGCTGCTCTTATTGAAGTTTCTCCCATTTTTAAATGATGTTTTAATATTTTTAATTCCATATCTTCATTAATATATATTAAATTATAATAACTATCTGGTAATGTTATTTTTAACATTTTACCAATAACATAATGAACATGACTTCTGTAATCAAATAACATTCTTTGATAGAAAATTTCTCTTAAAAATGGAATTGAAAATTTTGCCACTACAAATTTATGATTTATATCTAAATCATATAATATTTCTATTAAATTTAATTGCTCATATCTTTTTATTTTTCCATATATAAAATTTCTATCTTTCATTTTAAAATTCATGAAAAGATGTTTATTTTCTAATTTTATTAATTGTTTTAATTTACAAGTATCAAATATATTTCCTAATATTGATGCTAATTTTAATATTATACAATCATCAACATCTAAATTTTTATCTATTATACTTGAAATCATTTTTTCAATAAAAAAAGGAACTTTTAAATTTGTATAATCATTATATTTTATCATTTTTACTAATTCTTTTTTTTCAGTTAATGTATTTTCTGAATTAACATAAATTTTATCTGTATCCCATAATGATAAAAGTAGTTTAATAATAAAAAAAGGAATTCCATTATATGATTTATTTAATAAAAATTTTAATATTATTGGTGAAACATTTTGAATTTCAATATTTCTATAATGTTTAATTGAATTTTTAATAAGAGTAGAAATTTTATTATCATTATATAAACGTGGTAAATAAAAAATTTTTATATAATCTGTTTCAGTATTCATTTCATTTGGAAGATCAATTGTAAATATTTCATTAGGAATTAACTCTTTATATAATGATTCTCTATATAACATAATTATTAAAAATTGTGATTCTGATAAATTTGAATCTTTATGAAATTGTTCCAAATTTTCTGATGGATTTAAATATTCTTTAATAAAATCCAAGGTATATTGATCTTTATATTGCATATCTTCAATTATAAATATTATTGGAATTTGAAATGAAGGTGAATAATTAAATTTAATTTTTATTATTTCACTTATATATTTTCTGTATAATATAATCATATCAAAAAAAAAATAAATTAAATCATTTTTTGATTCATCATATATAAAATCATTATTTCCAATTTGTTCATTAATAAAGTAATTTTTTAAATCTTCATTTATTTCAAAATATCTATTAAAGAAATTAAGATATTTAATACAATTTCTAAACTTAATTAATTCTAACAATTTATTTTTTTCAGTTGAATCACTAAATAAAACTTTAAATATTTTTTTTAAATAAGACTTAAATCCATTAAATTCATTTTTAGAATTTTCATTTCCAAATAAAATATTATCAATAGTAGTTTTAAAAGAAAAAATAAAAGGAATATTCTTATTAAATTTTTCTCTTTTATCATCATTAATATTATTAATATCTTCATTAAAATAAACATCACTTAAAATTCTATTTTCATTTAAAAAATCAATTAAAGTTCTTCTCACAAAAAGTGATTTCCCACATCCAATTAATCCTTTAATTATAATTAATTTAACATGATTTTTATAATCAACAAAATCTTTTAAAATTTGAAGTAATCTTCTATGTTTTTTAACTCTTCCAACCATTTTATTAGAAGCATCATATAATTCTTCTAAATAATATTTATTTTCATTAATAATATCTTCATCAACTTGATCTTTATTTAAAGGATTTTGAATATGAGTTAAAATAAAAGGAAAAGGATTATAAATATTTTTTTTAGTATTATCATAATCTTCTAATAAAGGAATATAAAAATTTTGTTCACTTTTATATCCTTTAGGAATACATTTTTTAAAAAATCTATATTTTAAATGTGGAGAAAGCATTAATCTACTTTTCTCATCAAAGATAATTTTAGGATAGTTAATAATTTCTTTTGAAATTTCCATACATGAAACAGCATTATTAACTACATCAGAAATTACACTATATTCTCTTCTTCCTCCAATATTACCACAAACACCACAAAAGCATAATCCAGTTCCAATACCAATTTGACAATCAATATTAAGTTTATTTAAAAAATTCCATATTTCAAATGATGCTCTTACTGAAAATGATGTGTCTCCTGTAAATGAATTTGGTGCTAATCCCCATATTAATAATATTGATATTCCTTTATCATCTAATATTATTTTATTTATTGTTCCATATGAATTATGTGATATTTCTTGGAGTTTATATATTATATTTTGAAATGTTTGTTTTTGTTCATCTGATAATTCAATATTTAATGTTAGAAACATTATTGTTAATATACGAATTTCTTTTAACCATCTTTCATATTGTTTACTTAATGCCATGAAATTTGTTAAATATGGAAGAAATTGACTAAATATGTTACTATTTTTTACTATTAAATCATTGTATTTATTTTTCATTAAGTTTATTGTTGATTTGTTTATTTGTCTTACAAATAAATTAGTTGTTTTTATTACTCTATAAAATTTTTGTCCTATAATTGAATGTCTTGTTATTATTAAATCTTCACATAAAAAATAATCTTTTACAATTTTATATACTGAATCACTTATAATTAAATCTTCTCCATCAATTGCTTTTTTTTCACATTCTAAAGCTTCTAAAATTGAAGGTCCTAAACAAATATACTCATATGAATTATCATAACCTCCAACAACAATTAAACTAATATCACCAATTCCAATACCGATTTTAACATTAAAAGAATATCCTTTTATAATTTCTTGATTATATAAATTTTTATGAATATCCATTGCACATTGAAGAGCTTTAATTGAACAAATTCTCATATTTTCATTATATTTATGAATATTAATATATCTTTCATTTACTTTATTATCAGGAGACCAAACAATAAAAACACCATCTCCTACAAATTTAATTATATCTCCACCATTATTTGATATTATACTTATTAAAATTTCGAAATAATGATTTAAACAAAATTGAAGAAATTCTGGAGAAAGTCTATTTCTATGACTTATATTTACTGAAAAATCTATAAAATGACTTATATCAATATACATTGTTACTCCATGAAATTTAAATGATGCTGGAAGGGTTGAATTTTTTTTATTTGATAATATTTTTTTATCTAATATTCCTTTTATTAATATTGAAGGAAGATATCCTAAGTAATTTTTTTCAAAAGAATAAAATAAACTTTTTTTCTTTTTTTTCTGTATTATGTTTATATTATCTGTCATTTTTTATTTTGAAAAAGTAAATTGTAATCAAATTTTTTTTTAATATAAAAAATATTTTAATAAGAAAATAAAAAATAATATTATTAAATTTAAATTAAATCAAAAAAAAATAATTAAGTAACCAAAAATAAAAAATAACAAAAAAAAAAAAAAAACCAAATGTCCCTCAATATATCATTTAACAAAATCCCAACAAACAAAACAGAAACAATCCTTCCAGAAAAAACAGAAGGATTCCTTTTCTTAAGTATAACAGACATAAACTCCTTTTTATTTTTAGGAGGAACATCAATAGAAAATTATGGACTATACATATTTGATTTAAATAAAAATTCATGGTCAAATCCAAAATTAAACGGTGAGCTTCCTCCTCCCTCAACTTATATAGCAGGATGGTATGATTCCCCATATTTATTTATACATGGAGGAAAATCACTTTTAGAAAATAAATCTCAAAATGAAACATATTTAATAGATATAATTACCTTTACATCATATAAAGTTTTTACAATGGAACAACCATCATCACGTTATGGTCATAGTGCAATACATAATAATGATAAACAAGCTTATATTTTTGGTGGTTGTAATATAGGAAAAAAAACTGATAGATTTTTAAGTGATTTACATAAATTAGAATATAAATCAATTACTATTGTTGATAATGATAATAATAGTAATAATAATGTTAATGGTGCTTCATGGATTACTAATATTGCTACTAAAGGTGAAAAACCTAGTGGAAGAATATTTTATGGAATGGTTTATTTAGATAAAAATAATTGTATATTACTTTATGGTGGTATGGTTAAAGGAAATTTAATTAATGATAATATTTTTTATTTGTTTAATATTGATGAAAAAGAATGGAAAAAATTTAATATTAATAATTGTGATTTAGGTTGCAGATGTAATTTTTTAATGATTGTTAATACAAATTGTGATTTTGTTTATATTTTAGGTGGAAAAATGTCAAATGGAGATATTTCTGATAAAATTTATAGAATTAATGTTGATGATGGTAATTGTATTGAATATAATGGAAAAGATGAGAATTTAATGGGAAAAAGATATTTAATGAATGGATGTGCTATTGTTGAAGGAATACATTTAATGAGTCATATTATTATTTTTGGAGGAAAAAAAAATGAAAATGAATTTTGGGATTATGATATTATTGATATTGCTATTAATGATGAAAAAAATGATAATTTAAAAAATGATAATCATAATATTAATGAAAAAAATTTAAATTCTAATTCTGGAAGAAAAAATGGTATTCCTATTTCTTCAAGAGAAATTAATCCAACTTTAGAAATTATGAAACAAAAAGATAAATGTGTTGATGAATTAATTAATAAACAAAATAAATTTATTACTGATTTTAATAATTATGTTGATGTTAATAAAGAATATAATAAAAATAAATATGAATTGATGAAATTAAAAAAAGAAATTAAAGAAAGAGAAATTGAAATTAGTTTAAATAAAATGATTATTAATGATAAAGGGAATTTAATTGAGGAAAATAAAAATTCAATTTCAAATTTAAATAAACAAATATTAGAATTAAGACAATATAATGAAGTTTTAGAAAAATATTTGAATTTATATAAAGAAAGATTTTGTTTATGTTCTCAATTTATAATTGAATATTTAATTGATATTAACAAAATGGATGAAATTATACTTAAAAATGAATTTCAAATACCTGATATTAATTATGAAGAACTAATTAATTCTCGAAATAAATATAAAAATTTTGTGGCAAATTTAAAAAATGAATTTAAAATGTATACACAAAATGAAAGAGAAATTTATAATAAAATTGTTAAGTTATCTTCAAAAAATCAAATGATAAATAAAGAACAAACATTAAGTTTTCGTGAAAGAGATTCACTTGAATTTGGATATTAATATTAATTATAAAATTTAAATTTTAAATTTTTTTACGCTTAACTAATTTAAAATAATCAAAAATTTTCTTTAAAATAACCCTATAATTATAATATTTGAAAAATAAGTCATTTTGAATATCTTTTTATAATAGCACTAATTTTATTTTTTTCAAATTTTGAAAAAAAATAACTTTTGATTTTTTTTCATAATAAATAAATAGAAATAAAGAATTAATTCAGAAAGATATATATATACGAATTTGAATAAAAATAATAAATGGAAAAAGAAAATAAAGAACCTGTGATGTTAAATCGTCCAAATATAGATATGCTGAAATTGAATTATATAAAAGGGTCAAAAGATATATATGTTAATTTGTATAAAATCAACTTAAAAAAAAAATTAGAAATTTATCAGTATCCTTATGCAATAACCCCAGAAATAGCAAGTGAGAACATGTCAATCAGAGATAAACTTTTTAAATATTCAATGAGAAAACTAAGACCAATTTATGGTGAATTTTTCCAAAGTGGTGATTCACTTTATGGAACAAATTTAGTTAAAGAACTCAAATCTATTAATGCATATATATATTCAAGAGAGGGAAAAACTGAATATACTATTACATTTCAACCTTGTGCAAATACTATTTCTTTAAATAATGAAGATATTAAAGATGATCCTTTAGCTAAGCAAATTATTGAAACTTTAATTAGAGATATTTTAGGTTCAAATCCAGATTTAGATTTTTATAGAAATTTATTTGTTAATAGAAAAAACAAAAGAGAAATTTCAAGTGGTAAAATTAGAATTGATTTTTTTCCAGGTTTTACAACAAGTTTTGTTTATACAATGAGTGGTAGTTTTTTAAATGTAACATTAAAAAATAAAATATTATCAATTGATACAGTTTTAGATTATTTAGAACAACATAATTATAATGATAAAAGAAATCAGAAAAAAATAAAAGACGATTTAATTGGAAGATCATTTAAAGTTGATTATGCAAAACGAAATTATACAATAAATGATATTGATTTTCAAAAAAATCCAGAAAATACAACAATTAATAGAGATGGACATTCAATGAATTTATTAAACTATTATAAAGTAGCACACAATATTGAAATTCAAAAAAAAAAACAACCTTTAATAGTTGTTAGAAATAATGATACAAATATTTATTTTATACCTGAATTAAGTTATCTTGGAGGATTAGATGACAGTGCTGTAAAAAATGGTCAATTTATGAAAGAATTGGCTAATTATACTAAATTAAAACCAGAATTAAGAGTAAATAAAACAGATGAATTTATTAAATTATTAAATAATCCAGAACATAAAATTTATGAAAAAAAAATTAAAGACAAAGAAACTGGAAAAGAAACAATTGAAAAAATTACAGGTCCATCAGCAAAAGAAAAAACTGAAAAATATGGAATAGAAATACTTCCAGTAGATAAAAATTTCAAAGCATATTATATAGAATCTCCAGCATTAGTAGCAGGACAAAATAAACAAATTGAAATAAATGCAAGAGTATTTAAAGCATTAAAAGTAGAACAATTTAAAAATTGGTTATGCTTATATGAAAAACATAATTATAATCAAGCAGATCAATTATTTAATACAATGAAAAGTGCAGCAAAAGGTTATGGAATATCAGTATCTGAACCAGAATGGGTTGAAATGCCTGATAAAAGTAATGATCCAAGGGATTGGACAGCAACTGTTGATGATTATTTTGAAAATAATAAATATCAATTTGTATTATTTTTATTAGATAGAAATGATTTTATTTATCCTGAATTAAAGAAACATTCTCTTGTTAATACTGGTTATATTTCTCAAGTTGTAAAAACTTTTTCATTAAGAAAAAATGCTATGAGTGTTTGTTCTAAAATTATTCTTCAAATTAATGCTAAGTTAGATGGTGCTTCATATAAAATCAAATTTAGTAATAGTATTTATGAAAGGAAATTAATGGTAATTGGTGTTGATTCAAGTCATTTTGGACATAATACAGGAGTTGCAATGGTTGCAACAATGGATAATGATTTTACTTCATTTTATAATAAAGAAGAAGTTATTGAAGAAAAAAATAAAGCACAATTAGAATTTAAAGTCTCACTTTTTATAGAAGATGCACTTAAAGAATTTTTAAAAAAAAATAATAATAAATTACCAAGTGGAGTTATTATATATAGACAAGGAGTATCACTTCAACAAAAAGATTATTTAACAAATGAAGTAAAGCAAATAGAATTAAGATTGAATGGTGAAATGGATCAAAGTTTTATTAAAGGAAAAGCAAAAATTCCATACTATTATATATTAGTTAATACAAAAACAAATTATAAATTTTTTGAATTAAAACCTTTAAAAAATCCAGCTCCAGGTTTACTTGTTATTGATGGAATAACAAATCCAAATTTCTTTGAATTTTACATTCAACCTCAAGAAGTTACAGGAGGATCAGCAACACCATCATGTTTCCATGTTGCATATGGTAATATGAATTCTCCAGAATTTATACCAAAGTTTACATATGATTTATGTCATACTTATGCTAATTGGCAAGGAGCTGTAAGAATTCCAAATGTTATTAAAGCTGCTGAAAAATTATCTAAAATTACTTCAAAATATACAAAAGGTAGTTTACATCCAAAACTTTCAAACGGACAAAGTTATTTATAATTTTAAATTATAAATTTAATAAATAAAAGTTTAAAAATATGTATCAATTTTTATTGATAAAAAATTATAATTGAATTTATATAATTATTAAATTTTTTTTTTCCAAATGAATTACAAATTTTTTTTAGGTATTCCAATTGTTGATCTACCATATTGATTCATATTAATAGCATTTGATGAATTTAAATTTAATATAGAAGAAGATTTTAAATCTAAATTAGGTATTTCTGGAACATGACCTGAAAGACTTTTTCTAGGTTGAAGTTGTTTTTCTGTTGGTACAATTTCTGCAACTTCTTCTTCTTTAACTTCTTTTTTTTTATGTTTTTTCTTTTTCTTTTCTTTTTCTTTTTCTTCGTCTTCTTTTTGTTTATTTTTCCTTTCATCTTCAAATATATCACCAACTTCTTCTTTATACCAATCTTCAACATTTCTATTTAAAATCTCAATTATCATTAAAGTATCTTTCATATCTTCAGAAGTTAATACTTCTTCAGAACAATTTTTTAAACTTTTCAATGCATTATATAAAGCTTCTTTTGCATAAAAAAAAGAATTAATTCTCTTATTCAAAACTTCATTTAAGAAAACAGAATAATTTAAAGAAATATTTAATTTAGTAGGATTTAAATCATCAAAATCTTTAACAAGATCTTTAGCTTCATTATAAAAATGAAAAGCATTTTGTTTATTAACATATAACATATTACCTTTAGAAATCTCAGCCATATATCTATAATAATCACCTTTTATTTTTAAATACAAAGCTTTAACTTCATTATCTAATTTTTTAGGTAATAAATTTTCATTAATAATTCTAATAACATGTTCACATCTTTTCATAATAATTTTTTCTTTTAAATCTTTAATTTCTCCAATCATTCTTTTACCACTTTGTTCAGTAATTAATAATTTATTTAAATATAATAATCCATTTCTTAATTTTTCAATATAAATATAATTTGAACCACAAAAAACTCTTCTTTGTTCTCTTGTTAAAGGTTCTTCACTTAAAATTGCCATTTCATCAGAATATCTAATTGCTTCTTCGGCATCTTCAATTTTTATTGCTAAATTTGCTAAATAATATGATTTTTCCATTTGAGCTTTTCTTGGATCATTTATTTCTTCTGAAATTACTTCTGACTCTGCTATTGAACTTGTTACATATGATTGATTTGATTTTGATTCATTTGATATTTTATCTTCTGTTTTTACTTTTTCTTCTTCTTTTTCTTCTTTTTCTTCTTTTGATTCATCTTTTTTTTCGTCTTCTATTTTTTTTTTATTTTCTTTTTTTTCTTTTTTTCCTTTTTTTGATGTTGATTTATCTATTAAACCATCTGATGTTGTTATGTTTTTATCTTGTTGTTTTATTGATGATTCTATTTTTGAATCTTCACTAATTAAATTTGATTCTTTGTTTGATTTTTTTATTCCTGAGACTGAGGAGTTTTCTGATTTTCTTATTATTGAACTTTTTAAGTTTTTGTTAATTGATGATGAATTAAATTTTCTCATTTTTTTTATCAAAGGTTTAATTTAAAATTATTTGACTCATTTGAAATTGATTTTTATAAAATTTTTTTTTTTTTCAATAATTTTTTTTATTTTAAGGTATTAATTTTTTATTATATTTTTTTTTTAGTTATTATATTTTGAAAAACATTTATGTCTTCAAAATGGGAATATTTTACTCCTTTTTATATTTTTAATATAATATTAATTGTTTTATATCCTTTTATAAGAAATTATGGTAATACATTTATGCTTAATTATAAAGATTCATGGGGATTTAAAAGAGAAAATTCAGTTTTAACATTTATATTAACTATATTAACAATAAGATTTTTAAGATATTTTACAAATTGGAAAAAATATATTCATGAAGTATTTTTTTATTGTAAAAGTGGAATTGCAATATTAACTTTAATAATAGATTATAAATTATCTTTATGGTATATGTTTCTATGTATAACAGTATGGTTACTTTTTAAACCTCCAAGATATAATGGTCCTTCTAATATTGTTTATATTCAAAATGAACAATTATTTAATCAAATTGTTATGACTGATAAAAATATAAATGTTAGACAAACTAAACATAAAGAAAATATTCAAAATATTTGGTTTTGTATATTTTATTCTAATTATAGTGATGATTGTTTATATACTGAAGAAATTTTTGCTAAATTATCACTTAAATATTTAACTAAGTCTTTAAATTTTGCCAAAATTGATGTTGATTTAAATGAAAATTTATGTAAAAAATTAAAAATAAATATAACTGGAATGAAAATAAGTCTTCCATATATAATATTATTTGTAAATGGTGAAGAAAAAGAAAGATTTCCAGGGACTGATAATAAAGGTAATTTATTAAGAGCAAAATTTTATAGAGAAAAAGAATTAGTAAAAATATTTGAATTAGATGATATATATGAAAAAACAAAATAAATTAATATACTTAACTAATAATATTGTATTTAAATAATTTTATTTAAAAAAAAATATTAAAAAAAAAAATTTTATTTAAATTAATTTTCAACTTGACATTCATTTTCAACTTCTTCAAAATCAACTTGTCCATTTCTATTTCTATCAAATCTAATAAATAACAAATCAGCATCTTTAAGTGTAGTAAAAATATTATTTCTCTTTAAATAACTAATTAAATCTTCATTAGTAAAATAACCAACATTTAATCTATCTAAATGCATAAAAATATCTTTTAATACACTTCTCATAGAAGCAAATTTTTTTTTCATTTCATTAAATTTATTTTCATAATTTAAAATTAAATTAAAAACATCTCTCAAAACTTCTTTAGTACTCATCATAAAAATATCAGAAGTACCAGAAAAATTAGAATTAGAAGGTCTATTTTCAATCATATTTCTATAATCTTTTTCAAAAGGAACTAACATATCAAAAAATGCATTATAATTTATAACTCCTTCATTTTCAATATCAAATCTTTTTAATAATAAATTTATATCTTTATCATTAATACATACTCCTAATTCTTCAAAACCATATTTTAAATCTTCATCTGATAAAAATCCTCTATTATTTTGTTCAAATATTTTAAAAGCATCTTGACATGTAAAATCTGTTTTTAATGATAAGTCTATTCTTGCTTGTTCTAATGTTGATTCTGCTGCCATTAATTGACATAAAAAATCTATGAATTGTAATTCTTCTTTCGAAGGTGGCTTTGGTTTTATTCTTTTTGAATTTATATTTCTGTAATTATTATTTTGAGGAGGTATATTATTATTATTATTATTATTATTATATTGATTATTGAAATTATTATTAAATTTATTATTTGGATTTATATTATTATTAAAATTTTGATTTGGATAATTCATATTATTATAATTCTGATTATTGAAATTTTGATTCATATTATTATTATTAAAATTTTGTTTTTTATCAGGAGGAATAAAATATTTTTGAATAATATTAAAATTATTATCATTAGGATAAAACATTTTATTATTATTAGAATTATAATAATTATCACAATTATCAATAGTATAACTATTATTAATAAATCTATTATTTCCATCATTTCTCATAGGAGAAAATCTCAAAGATAATCTAGGTGAAAGATTAACACTTTCATAATTATTATCTCTAAAATCACTATTAAAATTAGTATTATAATCACTATTATCATTATTATATGATAATCTCATAGGACTATATTCACTACTTCTATCACAACAAATTCTTCTTGGAGGAAAAGGATTAAGATAATCATAATGTAAATTCCTATTAAAAGATCTATTCGGTGAATTACAAGGAGAACATTTTGGTGAATTAAAATTACATACATTATTATTATTTGGGTATCCTAAAAATTTATTAAATTCACAATAATCTACACAACCATCTTTATTAAAATCTAATCTTTTTAATATTAAATAAATATCATTTTTTGGTATTCTTATACAATTTCTATCTAAAAAAAATTTAATACTATCATAATTTAATCCACCACAACTTTCTAATGCATGAAATATATTTTGCATTTTAAAATCTGGTCTTGTTTTTAAATCTGTTAATAAACAAAGAATACTTCTTGATAAATCTATTTCTTTTTCAAATAATTTAATTAATAATTTTTCTATGTGAGAAGGTATTTTTTGATTACTCAAACAAGGATTTGATCTTTTTGAAACTGTATTACTTTGTATTAAAGTTAATAATTCATAATATGATAAACAACCATCATTATCTTCATCATAAAACATTATTAATAAATCTATTTCTGTTAAATTTGCATATATTCCATTTTTTTTTAAAAAATCTAAAATATTTGTTGAATCTATTATATTTTTTCCTTCTTTATCTAAATATCTAAAAATTTGATATGAATCAAAATCAATATTTTCTGAAAGTACTTTTCTAGAATTTTCAATAATTTTTTCTCCTTCAGATAATTTTACTAATATTTTAGAAATTTTTGCTTCAGTTTCTTTTGTTAACATTTTATAAATTTATTTAATTTGTACTATTTAAAAAATTAATTAAAATGTACTAAGAAATTTTTTATAAATAAAATTTAAAAAAAAACATTGTGAATAATGTTGAATACATCTCCAAATCAAAATATTGAAAATATTTCAGATACAATAAATGATACAAGATTTAATAATAATAAACAAGTTTATAATTCAATATATTTAGGATATAAAAGAAAGAATGTAAATACAAAAGATAGTTTAGATAATATATCAGTAAATAATTTTTTATCATATTACTCTCAACCACAAAATGCACCAAGGAAAATTTTATCTTTAAGTGAAATTGTATATTTTGAATCAAATATATCATTAATAAATACATTTTTTTTTGCATTTTATCATAATAAATCAAAGATTCATAAATTTAAAGAAAAATATAAAAATTTATTCACTAATAATTATATAGATATACTTTTTACAATGAAAGAATTTCCTGATTTTAATATATTTGATTATTTAAATTTAAATCTTGACCCTTCTGAATCTAAAAAAAGAGAAAATAAATTAATGATAATAACAAGAAATAATATAATATTAAATTTATTAGTAATAGCCACAGAAATTCATCTTCATGAAGAAGAAGGTTTAATACATTTTCCAAGGATTGAAAAAAAGAAAACTTATCCTTATTTTGTTGTTACAGAAAATTCTCTTTTATTCACAGATTTATCTTTTTTAAATAAGACAATTGAACAATTTAAAAATATTATTTTAGAAGAAGATAATAGATATGAAATTGAATATGATGTTGAAATATTATTTCTTTCCTTATTAGGATATAAAAATACTGCTAAAATAATTAAACAAAAATTTTATGATTATTTTAAAACTTTTATTGATGAATGTGATTTTATTGATGATTTTAATCTTGAAACATTTTTGACTAACACTATTGAAAAAAAATATTTTGAATCTTTAACTCAAAGTGAAATTATCGTATTTAGAAAAATATTAAATAATGCAGCAAGAAGAAAATTTTATTATGGATTTGAATTAATTTTACAAAATGTTGAATTTTGTTATATTACAAGTGAAGGAAGAATATGGAAAAATATAGGAAAAAAAATGAATGAAGAAGAAGTATATAATTTATGGAATTTATATGAAAGTAATCTTGATTTAATTAAAAGTAAAAATTTAGTAGAAACAATTTATTATGAAAATAAAATTAAATTAGATAATTTAAGAACAGAAAGGAAAATTTATCAATTTTATTTACAAACTAATCAATTAAATGGAATATATCAACAAGAAAAAAAATATAATTTTCATGATAAATTAAATGAATATACAGAAAAAATCAACAATCTAAATCATAGAATTAGAAAAATACACAATGAATTTAAATTAAATTTTGTCACTTCATTAAAAGAATTATTAGAAATATTTTTTAAATCAGATATAAAAGAATTAGTTTTATATTTCTTAGAACAATATAAAAAAAATATTAAATTTACATCATTTCCAATAGAAATATATGAATTATGTTTAAATTATGATGAAGATATATCAATTGATATAATGGATTTATCATTAAATTTATCAAATGTAAAATCAAAATATATGCAAATATGTTTAATAAAAAAATATTTTAGATTAGCAAGAGAATTATTAAAATTTTATGTTTGTAGAATATATTTAAATAGTCCTCCTCCAGAATCTGATGAATATATTGGATGGATATCTAAAATTCAATATAAATCAAAAAGAGAATTTATAGAAAATGCTACTTTTAAACATTCAAGAGGAGGAAAAAAAATGCTAAATTTTTTACAGGAACATAAATCATCTTTACCTTATAAAAATACTTATTCTGATGATAATTTAACTACTGATGATAATGATATTTATAATAGTACATATAATAGTGCTTATAATAGTACTTATAATAGTGCATATAATAGTATTTATAATAGTGCAATTTCAAAAAAATTTTTAAATACTTCTAATATAATTAAAAATAATGAAAATTCTGTGACATCAAATTTAGCATCAAATACAAGTTTAATTCAAATTTCTACATCTTCTAATTTAAATCAACAAAATTTTATTTCTAAAAAATATCAAGAAGAAGATATAAATCAAAATAATGATGCTTTAAAATCGTTTACAAATTTAATAAAAAAATATAATTCAAATAAAATAGATAAAGAAAAGAAAAAAAATATATTTTCAAGAGTAAAAGATAAATTTCATCGTAAAATAAAGAAAAAAAGTAGTAATTCAAAAACAAAAATAATCCCAAGAGTAAATTTAATAACTCCAATATCAAACAATGAAACAGGAACAACAATAAATCTTTTCTCATTAGATTTATTTGGAGAAGAATTAAAAATAATAAAAAGAAGAAACACATTATCATCATCAACTGTAATAGATAAATCAAAAAAAAAAAGATTTGCAATAAAAATTGATATGGATAATTCACCAGATTTTGATAAAAAAAGTATTATAACAATAGGTACAGTTTCACAAATTGAAGATGGATATAAAAGTGAAAATGACTATTCACCAATAAAAAGAATAAATAATAAATTTAATAATTTTAGAAAAAGTGCATTTTGTCCTCAAGTTACTACATCAAAATATAGTAATGATTCAATTAATAAATCTGATGATAATAACAAATTATATAATCAAAAATTAACTTATAAATCATCTGAAAATTTAATAGAAAGTACTAATACTATTAAAATAACACCAAAGAGAAAAAAATCTAAAAGAAATCAAAAAAGAAGAAGTTCAATTCATGAAATTAAAGTAGAAAATTTTGAAGAAATAAATTTTCAAATTAATGTACAAAATGTTTTAATTGAACAATTAAGATTTGGAGAATATGTTTGTGATGCATTATGTTTATTAAATAGTATAGAAGAAAAATGTTTAAATAAAAATAATTTTCATAAAATTTTTTCTTATTTATTAGTTTATACAACAAGTGAAGATGCTTTAACAAGATGTAAAGAACCTTTACTTTTTATTGGTTTAGCTGCTGAATTATTATTAAAATTAGGTAAATTGAATAATAAATTAATGTATAAAGCAAGAGCAGTTGCTGATGAAATATTAGAATTAGGTGAAAAAATACAATCTTCTATTAAAGATGAAGATTCACTTAATTATTTTTTAAGAGAACAATTTGATAATAAAGGAAGAAATGCTTTATCAATTTATGCAGAAAATAAATTTTTTAATTTATTAACTGATAATAGTATTGGTGGAATTGTACAAAAAATATGGTATGGTAATAGTTATGAATATAGTTGTTTTAGTTTTTTGAGAATGAGTAGAATTCTTATTACTAATGGAACATATGAAACTTTTCAACAAGTTAATTCTATTGATTATTATCCTAAATGTACTTATTTTACTTTTCAGTATCATTGTTATAAAATTAATACTTCTTCTAGATTTATTTTAAAAACTTTTTTTCATTTTATTCTTTGTTTTTTTTATGAATATATTGTTTATACTTTACCTGATGAATATTATTATAATAATGAAGGAATAGAATTAAAAGTTAAATTAGCAAATAGTTTTTTATTATCTTTTCTCTTAGACCATTTATTTAAATATATTTTCTTATTGAAATCAGAAAGAAAAATTCAAATATATTCATTAGAATTAGTAATAATTGTAATAACTAGTATTAGTATTTTTTTACTTTATTTTAGATTACCAGAAAAATTATCTTCAGGTGAAATGGATAAAAATTATAAATTTATAGAATCACTTTTAGTTTCAATAATATTAATAATGTCATGGTTAAGAGTAATGTCATCAATATCTTTTACATATCTTTATGGTCCATTTATTAGAATATTAACTAATATATTTTGGCAAGTTTTCGCTTTTATGATTATTGTTATATGTTTTATATTTTTATTTGGACAATGTTTTACTATTTTTTTTCAACATTCAAATTCAGATTTTGAATTCATTTATAATAGTTTTATAACACTTTTTGGAACTGCTTTTGGTCAAGTTAATTTTGATAATTTTAAAAATTTAAAAATTTTTGGTTATGTTGTTTTAATGGGTTTTACAACTATATCAAATATAATGTTATTTAATTTAATTGTTGGTATAATTAATAATTTATTTAATAATGCACAAGAAAATGCAGAAGCTGAAAGTAGAGCTATGATTATTTTAATTCATGAAGATATTAAATGGGATGATAATTATGGAATTTTAATTTTTTTACCTCCTCCTATAAACATAGTTGCTATAATTTTTAATATTATTATTATTTTTTTTGATAATTATTTTGATTGCAAATATTATAATGAACTTTTTTGTAAAATATCTTATATATTTATAGCTATAATTTTTTTTATATATATTTTTATTTTAGGTATATTATGCTATCCTTTTACTTTGATTAAAAGTTATTATCATATTTTTTATGATTTTATTTATAAGTCTTTATATGATGAAAAAGGAATTATTGAAAAGAAAAGAAAAAAAAAATTTATAGTAAATTTGATTATTTTACCAATTAAATTATTAAAGTCTTTTGGTGAAGATTTATATTATTTTTGGATAATATGTTATAAAGAAAATGTAATTGAAAATTATACCCAATTTGAAAATGAATTTACAAAAGATTATATTATAGAATTAAGAAGAGTAATATGTGATTTAAGATTTAAAGAAAAGAAAAAAATTATATCTTTATATGAAATGTATGAAAGATTAAATTTATTTCAGAAAAGAAGATTGGATTTAATATCAGAATCAGATAATAAAAGTTCAAGATCTGTTTCAATGAGTAATTATAATTTAACAAGAATAAATAGTATAAGTCAAGATTCAAATATTGAATCAGAAAATGGAAAAAATAGAAAAGATATTTTAACATCAAGTTCAATTAATTTAGAAAATAAATATTTAAAAGAATCTTTTAAAACAAAATTTAGAGTATTATTAGATAAATTAGCAGATATAGAAGGTAATTTAGATTTAGAAAGAGCTTTAATTATTCTTCCTAGTCGAGTTAAATATTCAGATAATTATTTAAAATCTTTAAAATATTTTAAAATTAGAGTTTTAATTAGAGGAATTAGAAAATTGTTATTTAAAAATGAAAATAATTTTGATTATTCATTTAAAAAAATGCAAATTTTAATATATAAAATAATGATAAAATTTTACTTGATTTATAATTATTTAAATGAAGAAGAATTGAATAAAATTCAAGAAGAACTTTATTCAATTAATAATAATCCTCTATTTCAAAAAAATAGTAAATTAATGATGAAATTTGAAAAAAGAGATGATGAAAGTGAATATGATGATGAAGGAGATGAATTTTTAATGTCAAATTTAATTCAAAAACATTTCACAACTACATTTTCAAAATATATTAAAAATTTTCAAAAAAATACCTAAAAAAAAGTATAATTTAATTAAAATATATATATATAATATATTTATTCTATATATTGAATATTTTATATATGAATAAATAATATAAAATCTCAAAAATTAACTCTGAAATAATTATCAATTTTTTTATTCTGATGTAAATTTATTAAAAAACGCATAAAACATTCACTTTCCGCACTTTGCTTATCATTATGAAAAGATGATATAATTGTAAGACGTTTTAATTCATTTCCTTTAATTTCTATACTACATTTATATTTTGAATTTTCTTCAATGAAATTTGTATTAATGTTTAATTTTATATTATTATTCTCAAATGAGTTAATACATTCATAAAAAATTTGATTAACATTTTTTAAAGTTAATTTTGCTTGTGTTTTAGGGTTATAATAAAAATATTTAAAATCTTGAAATTTATCTTTAATATACGTTGGAGATTTTAATTCAAAACAAATATCTTGTTTAAATAATTCAATCAATTTATCATTTAATAATAAATAATTATTAATATTTTCATATATTTTTTCTACATTTTGAGTAAAAATACAATATTGTGATTTTTCTTTATTAACTCTCTCATATAAACAAGAATAATGTTTATTATTTGAAAATTCAGAATATACTATATAATTATCTACATAATTCACATTTTGCAAATCTTCAATATTATAAGTAGTTATTAATATTGAATTTTCATTTGATTGAAAACTTGATGAAATATTTTCAAATTCTTTTATTGAATTTGAAGGATTAAATATTAGTTGAGTATTTTCATTATTATTTATTCCAATCATTGAAGAGACTTTTAAATTTTCTGATTTTAATCTTTTCTCTAAAATATTTGCTATTATTCTTTGATTAACAAAAATTATCATTTTTGAATCTTTATTTCTCTTTAAATATTCTAATAATTTTGTGAATTTATTACTTTCATATATGAAATTTTTTACATTTATTACAATATTAATTCCGTCTCTTATTCTATTAAATATTTTTATTATATCATTTATATCTTTTTGAGATAATATGGATATATCTTTTTTTAATTCATTTTCATATATTTCTAGATAAATGTTAATGAATTCTTTTATTGAATAAATATCTAAATTTTCAAATATTAAAAATAATTGTCTTTCAATTTTTTCATATTTTTTATATAAAGAAGAAGTATCCCAATTAATTGAAAATTCCTTATTTAAAGATTGTAATTTTGTAAATTCATCAAAATCTTTTGCATTAAAAATTTGAGTAATATATTGAAGATATTCATCTATCTTTTTTTCTTTAATATTATCATCTAATTTTTCTTCATTAATCATAATATAATTTTCTAAAACTAATTCAATAAAAGGTTTAAAAAATAATTTTAAAAATATTTGAATTAATTTTGTATATTTATCATCTTCTTTTTGACTATTATATTCAATAAAACAATCTTTATTTACCTTATAATTAGAAACATTAAAATTTAAACATTCAGGATCAATAACAATTTGAGAGTCTAAATTTTCACATAAATTTTTCATTTCATTTATCATTATATTAGTATTTTGAAAATTTTTTTTAAAAGGAAATGAAGTTAATCCAATAATTTGAGGTAATTTTGATTTTAATTGATCTCCATTTGTTAAATAAAATAAATAAAATTCAGTCATTATTAAATTATATGGATGATTATTCATACAATTATGACATTCATCAAAAATTATTAATTGAATATCAAAAATTTTTATAAAACCAATTGATAATAATTTATAAAAAACATCAGGATTTGCAATATAAATATTAGATTTTTTGAAATAATTATAAAATTCATTATAATTGTTTTTCATTTTTTTACCTTTTTTACCTTGTAAATATGAAGCATCTAATTTTGAATTTTTTAATAATTCAGAAAATTTATTTGTTATTTTATTATCTAAAGTTAAAATAATTATTTTTGAATATTTGTTTGAATCTAGTAAAGATTTTATTATAGAGATATTAAAGTCTTCATTATCTGAACAGATTATAGAATTCTTTAATTTTATTTTTTCTAGAATTCTAGTTTTATTTTTTTCAATAGTATAAATATTTAAAGCTGAAACTGAATTTGATAAATCAGATAAAATATTATTATTTGAAACATTTGTTGAAACTGTATTATCCATAATTGGGAATTCATTTGTTTTTTTTTCATCTTCAGATGAATCTGAATCATCATCATCAGAATGAATTACTTTTCTTCGATTCATATTATTCTATTTTAGATTAAAAAAATAGAAATTATTTAAAATATATATAATATATTAAAAAAGAAAAATTATCTCTAGAATTAATAACAAATTAATTTATTTTTTTAATTTTATTGAGGAAATATAATTTAAATTTCAATTTAATTTTCTTTAATTTTTTTATTTAAAATTATTTAAATTACTATTTTTTTTAATTAGGATTAACCCACATTTTAACGACAGCATAAATATCCAAAAGTAAATTCTGATACATATTCAAATCATTATTCTTACATCTCAAACTAAATCTAAATTCTTCATTCATAGAAGGAAGAAAAGATGCTTGAAATAAAATAGGAATAGAAGTATTTTTTGCATTAAAAACAGCACATCCTTCAATTTCATGGAAATTAAATCTATCTTCAGGAGCAAAAACTTTAAAATTTAAATTTTGCATTAACATACCAAATTTCTTTAAAAAATCCATAATACTTCTTCCACTACTTGCCATAGGATTATACATAATAGAATCCATTCTTCCATAATTATCACTAGTAGAATTTGTATATTCATACCATAAAGGAGTATAATTCTCAACAGTTGTTTCATAAGGTTCTAAAAATTTAGTTATTAATAAAGGAATTGAAAATTGAGCTTCTACATTTTTAATTCCTAAATAACATTTTAAATTAATTAATGGTGGTTCTTCAAACATTTCATTTATTTGAACTTTCATCATTAATTGTGGTACATTATCATATTTTACTTTACTAATTGATATCATTAATGATTCATTTGATGTAAAATTTCCTAATGTAAATTCTATATTTTCTACTTTTTCATTACCTGATGAAAATGGTGTGAATGCAAATATAAATCCTAATACTCCTTTATCTAATCTTTTTATCATTAAACTTACTTTTATTGAATTTGGATCACTATAAATTATTCCACTTTGAGTATTTCCACTTGTTAATAAAGATTTAAACATTTCAAAATTATTTATTGAATTTTTATCTATTAAAACTGCATTTTGAGGAAATTTATTCATTTTTGCAGCAAAACCATTTGGATCTTTTTTATATAATTCACTATTAAGAAATGGATTTTCATTTTGATTTAAATTAGATGAATTTTGCATTAAATTACTAGCATGATTAATATTACCTTCACTTAAATTATTATTAACATTACTTTTATTTTCTTGTTTATTTGAATAAATTGCATTTCCACTTTTTTGTAATTTCCTCATTAACATTGAATTATTAAAAAAAGAAGCAGGATAAAGTGGCATTCTTCCAAAAACTTTTTGTCTAATTTCAGTCATATTTGGAATTTCAGGATCTTCATTATCTAATTTACTTAAAATTATATATTCAATTGATCTTTGTTGTAATTCAGTATCCCAACTTTCTAAATATTGTTCATATCTAGGTATTGCATATTCTCTAAAATTACTATCATAATTTGTAAATTTCATCATTGCATCAAGAATACAATTTATTGTTACATTATTACAATTTGGTGAATGTTTCCATAATAAATCTGCTTGTTTTTCCAAAGTCATAATTTCAAAATCTGGATTATTATTATTATTTTGACTTTCTAATTCAGATTTTTTAAATTCTAAAAAACCAAATTCTCCTAAAATAAAAGCTGATAATCTAACAACAGTTTCATAAGTATATTCTTTTTTAAGTAAACTAACACATTTTTCACAAGCATGAATTTGTATTTGTTGATCTGCTTCTTTTCCTTCAAATCCAACAACAATTTGTATTATTCTTTGAATAATATCTTCTGATACAAAATCACCAGCAACTTCTAACATTTTAAAACATACATCAATATACCATAAAAAATCTGTTGCATATTTTTCAGATAAAATAGCAATTTTTAATGTAATATCTTCTTTTAATTGTGGTTCATCTTCTTTTAAATAAATTAATAATTCTTTACAAATCATTTTTACACTTTCTTGTGTACATGTTAAAAATAATAAATCAAGTGCTCTTCTTCTAATTGAAACATCATTATCTCTTAAACTTTGTAAAATTATATTACTATGATCTTTTAATATTTTATTTCCATTTGAATATTTACTTAATTTAGCCATTCCATCTAAAGCAAGATATTTTGTATTAATATCTGTATTTGGAAATCTTTTAGTATCATCCATTAAAAATGAACCTAAAATACCAACATATGTATCAAATACTTTAAAATGCATTTTTAAATTATAATGATCAATTACATTAACAATTTCAAAAAATATACAATATTCAGCATAATATCTTTGAAATCTTTTATATTCAGTAACAATTGTTTTAGATTTTTTACCAAAATAATCAATATATTCCTTTAAATTATTTAAAGTATTATCATCAAACATATTAGGATCACATAATTCTAAAATTTTCAATATTTTAATTTGTAACCAAGGACATTTAATATGATAATAAACATATTCTTCAGGACAATCTTTTTTTTTCTCAATAAAAGAATGTAAAATATCATTTAATAATCTAGTAATAACTTTCTCATAACCATTAGTTCCAAACATACAAACGCAATTATAAATAAGAGTAGAAATAGAAAGTAACCATTCAAAATTACTCATATCAACCATTTTATATAAACTTCCAGCTAATCTTCCAGGATCATGTAAATCTTTTTTAATTTTGAAGATTTTACCAAGTGTAATTAAAGCTTTTTTAATAATATAAGGTTGTCTTTCTTGATATTTAGTAACAATAGTAAAAACACTTTCTGAAATAGCTTCAATTAATTCAATATTATTTAAATTACAAGCTAAAGTTAAAGCCATTGATTGAGAAAAGGTATTTCTATTAAATAAATCATTTCTAATTGAATTTATCATAATTCCAAGTTCATTTGTATTATCTTTAAATAAAATACTCATTGCAATATAACCTGCCATTTTTTCACTGTATTTTACACTTGTAATTAAATCACAACAGTAATTATGACCAAAATCTATTTTATAACCTAAGATATAAATGTATAGAAGTTTCCAGATACATTTTTTTTTTTCATATCCTGTTAATGTACCTGTTGAATTTAATTTTTTTCTTATTTTATCTAATTCTTTATCTACTCTTTTTGCTTCTGATTCTTTTGTTGCACATTCTCTTATGTCGTTTATAAATATTTGTAATCCTTTTATTACATTGTAGTTTTGATTTGGTGCTATGTTCATAAATATTTTTTTTCTTTAATTATGTTTTTATTTATTTTATTTTATTTAATTAATTTTTATTTAAATAATAATTGTTTTAATTTTAAATTAACTATTCAATTTTATTATAAGACTGAAATATTTTTATATTTTTGTTTAAATAATTTTCATTTAATTGAAGAACTTTTAGGTTTATTAATTCTTCTAAAATTACCTCTCATTGCCATATATTTTTCAAAAGAATCATCAGTAGTAACATAATAATTTGCCATTTCAAATAATTTTGAATCTGAAATTGTTTGAAGAGAAACATGACTACTTCTTCTACTAATAAGATTATTATTTACTAAATTATTAATTACACATTCATTAACTACACCACTTGATATTTCTATATTTTTAAAAATATGATTTTTTCCATAACTATCATCAATATTTTTAGTTTTTGAATTTTGAGTTGATAATTTTTTATAACTTTCATCATTAGAAAAATCAAAATCAATATTATTATTAATAATATTTTGACTACTAATTCTTTGACTTTTATTTCTTTCATAATTTGTTTGAGAATCATATCTTGGAGAAAGGAAATTTGTACTTTTACTTGATATACTTTGTGGAATATTAGATTTTGAAAGATATATTGAATTATATGGTATTTTCCCTGTTTTAAAAGTATAAAAAAAATCTCTTTGTTTTTGATTTTTAATATTTTTATTTTGATTATTATTATTTGTTTTTTTTTCTTTTTTATTTTGAAAACTTTCTAAATTCAAATTTGAAAATTGCTCAGTTCCACTTTGTTTTTCAGAATAATAATTTGTTCCTTTTTCACATATATTTGTTGAAGTTGAATTTTCTGCTAAAGATTTTTGACTTCTTTTATGTAAATTTAATATTGTATTCTTAGCTTTTTTATTATTTTTATAATCAATTTTTTCTTTATATAAACGAGTCGAAAATAAAACTGATAAATTATCTGTTACATTTGGTGATGAAAAACTATTTATTGAATTATAATCACTTAAATTAATTTGTAAATTACTATTTTGGGAATTTTTTCTTTTTTCTAATTTTGGTTTCTCATTTCTTTTATTTGAATTTTTTTTAATTTGAGTATTTTTATTATTTCTTTTATTTGCTGTTAATGATACTGAGTGATTTTCTTTATTTAAATAATATGTTGGTCTTAAAAAATCAGGAGTTTTTTTTGATTCTTTCTTTATTTTTGGTTTAGTTAATTTTGTTAAACGATAATTTGATTTTGCATCATTATATAAAGTTAGTCTATTATATTTTTTTATTCGACTACAATTTTCAATATCATCTCTATAATGTAAATTTTTTAAAGAATTATATTTTAAAGACTGAGAATCTCCTAATGATATACCATGATTTCTATTATGACTTTGTGAATAATTATTTAAACAATAATCATATTCATTTTCATTTTCATTATCATTATCATATCTTGATTTTGGACTTTTACTTGATATTGATATTGAATTAATATATTTGGATTTAGGATAATTGAAAAGTATATTATTTATTTTTGGAGTAAAAGGATATTTTTTAGCTTCTTCTATATCATATTTATGATTTAATTCATCTTTTTTATATATTAAATCTTGATATTCTTTATATAATTTTTCATAAATATTACTATTTTTATACGTTAAACCATGTTTTTGATAATAAATTAAACTCCTTTTACATGCTTTAAATCTAAATTTATTCAAATATTTTAATTTCAATTTCCTTATTGATCTTTTATAAATTGGGATTAATTGATATAAAATTTTCATTACCTTTTCATTATCTTTATTTATAAAATTTGTCATGAAATTATCAACAAATACTAAATTTATAAGATATTATTTTACTTTTTGAATTTTTTGGATTTTTTTTCATTTGATATATTAAAAATTTTGAAATATTTGAAACTATTATATTTGGGGCAATATTTTGTTGTTGTGTATTATTAAGTTGCTTTGGAAAAGGAATACCCTATAAATTATTATTTCTTTTTTATATACATTTGATTTAAGAAAATTTAAAAATTTATATCCTGATGATATTTTCATATTTAAATTATGTTTAAATTAATTATTTTCATTAATATGAAAAAAAAATTCATATAAATAAATATTATTTTATTATTTGGTATAATTATTTATTTATTAGTTTAAATAAAAATATGAATGATGATCAAACAAATATTACTTCAAATAATGAAACTCATACTGATATATCAATAAGTAACGTAGATCCAAATGAAAATAATTTAATTAATCAACCAATACAAAGAAAGGAAATTGTTTTAGATAAAGAAATAATTTTTGATTGTTTGAAATTATATAAATCATTAGAAGAAAAATATACATCAAAAAAAGAAAATTTAGATAATTTAAATGAAGAAGAAAAAGATAAAATATTAATGGAATCTGAAATTTTTTTTATTCAATTAAAAAAAATTGAAAAAATAGATAATTTAGATAAATATGTTAATTTGAAAGAATTATATTTAATGAAAAATTATATCACAGAAATTAGAGGTTTAGATAATTTAATTAATCTCGAAGTTTTAAATCTAAGTTCTAATTTAATAGAAAAAATTGAAAATTTACAAAAATTAAAAAGTTTAGCAATATTAGATATTACAAATAATAATATTCAAAATTTTGATATTAAAGAAATTCCAAAAACTATTGTTTTATTTTATTGTTATTATAATCCATTTTTTGATAAATTTGAAAAAATAGATTATTTCAAATATCGTTCACAATTAATAATAAATTGTGAAAAAATAGAAAGAATTGACAAATTAGATATAAAAGATAGAGAAAGATTTCTTTTAATAGAAGAAAGTAATCTCAAAAGTAAAAATCAATTTTCATTAAAATCACTTGAATATATTTATAATTATTATTTATCTTTGAAAAAAGTATCTGAAGAAGAAAAGAAAAAAGAAGAAGAAAAAAATGAAGAAGAAAAAAATGAAGAAGATGATGAAGAAGATGAAGAAGAAGAAAAAAATGATAATAAAGAAGAAAAAAGAAATAATTCAAATAAAGAAAAATTAAATATTGATACTAAATCAACATTAAATCATATTCAGGAATTAGAAAAAAAATCAAATGAATTTTTAAAAAATTCACTTTTAAAACTTGTTGAAACAAGTGATGTATATGTTAAAAGAAACAAAGAAAATAAAAAAAAATTTATTGAAAGTGATTCAGTAAAAGAATTAAAAAAACAAATTGATATATTAAACAAAAAATTTAAAGAAAAAAATTTTTTAGACCCAAAAATAAAAGAAGCATTCCAAAAAAAAATAAACGATGCAATTAATTTTCAACAAAGAATAACAAATGCAGAAAATTTAGCAAAAGATGTGATAGAAAGATTAAATGATACATCAAAATCAAAAGTACTTTCAAAAAATTTAGATGTTATTCAAGAAGATAAAAATGAATTTAAAGAATCTATAAAATATGAAAAAGTTGAAAAACCAAAAAAAAAAATTGAAGACAAAAAATTTGAAGAAATAAATGAAATGAAAGAATTAAAACAAATTGAAGAAGAAATTAATAAAGATGTAAAAGATATATTAAAAAAAGAAGAAAAAGAAATATTACAAAAAAAAGAAAAAGAAATATTACAAAAAGAAGAAAAAGAAATATTACAAAAAGAAGAAAAAGATTTATTACAAAAAGAAGAAAAAGAGATTTCAACAAATAAAAAGATTAAAGACAAAAATGAAAAATTAAATAATAATCCATTATTATCTGATTCAGATTTAGAAGATGATTAATTAATAAAATAAAATTTCAAAATAAATAATTAATAATATTAAAATTAATAATTCTAAATTAAATAAAAATTTTTATTAAATGGAATCAGAATTAATAAAAGAATCAGATCCTAATAATAAAATATTATTTTTTGGTTTTAATCAAGATGCATCATTATTTTCAATTGGAACAGAATATGGTTTTCATATATATAATACATGTCCATATAAAGATTTAATTTCAAGGAGTACATAATCAAAATATTTAATATATTTATTAATTATAGATTTAAATGGTGGAATTGGTTTAGTAGAAATATTATTTAAAACAAATATAATTGCTTTAGTTGGAGGAGGAAAAAATCCAAAATTTCCTTTAAATAAAGTAATAATATGGGATGATCAACAAAAAAAACAAATATGTGAATTAAGATTAAAAACAACAATAACTAATGTAAAATTAAAAAAAGATATAATTTTCATAATTTGTCAAAATAAAATATATGTCTTTAAATTAAATTCATTAGAAATGTTAAGTGAACCATTAGAAACATTTGATAATCCAAAAGGTATTTTTGCATTATCATTAATAGAAAATAAAACAATAATAGCTTATCCATTTTTTAGAACAAAAGGTTACATTCAAATAAAATCTTTTGGAGAAAAATCAAATACTTTAATAATAAATGCACATGATTCAAAAATTTTTTATTTATCAATGAATAGAAATGGTACTTTAATTGCAAGTTGTTCTGAAAAAGGAACTTTAATTAGATTATTTAGAAGTGATAATGGAGAATTAGTTCAAGAATTAAGAAGAGGAAGTGATCATGCTCAAATATATTGTATTTGTTTTGATGCTTTTAGTAAATTTATTGCTTGTAGTAGTGATAAGAAAACTATTCATATTTTTTCTTTGAGAAAAGCAAATAAAAGTTTTAAAGATTTAAAAGAAGAAAAAGATGAAAATGATAAAAATAATTTTTTTAGAAATAAAAATGATTATGAAGAACCAAAAAATCCAAAAAGTATTTTTAGTACTTTTGGTAAATTATTTAAAATTAAAGATTGGTATTTTAATAGTGAATGGTCATTGGCACAATATAGAATTAAAGAAGTTAAAAGTATATGTCATTTTGGTCCTGATAAAACTATTATTGTAATTAGTAATAGTGGAAAATATTATCAAGCAAGATTTGATCCAAGTTTAGGAGGTGAATGTTTTCATATAAAAACTTTGAATTTAAATATTTAATTTAATTTAAAGTTGATTTATATTATTATTTAAACATTATTTTCATTTTATTATTCAATATATATTTATTTAAAATAAATTTTTATATAAACACAACAATATTAATTTATAAATAAGATTTTAATTATTTTTTATCTCTTTTGCCATTATAAGTAAAACTTCTTCTTTTGTAATTTGTTTTGAAGGAATATTATAATTATATGAATCATTATTTAATAATGAAACTTCATCATCAATAATACATCTTTCAGGAAGTTTAAGAGATTCTAATATTTCATGTACTTTAGATACTAATTCTTTAGGAATATTTATTTTTTCTTCTAAATCTTTTGCTTTTTTAATTATATCTTCACCTAAATTTAATTTTTGTTTCTTTCTATAAATTTCAACATATTGTTTTTTTGCTTTTTTTAATCTCATTTCTAATCTATTTATTCTATTTGGACTTAGACATTTATTTTGCATATTATTATTATTTTCATTTTCCATACTTTCACTGTCTGAAAATTCTTTTTTAATTTCTTTAATTAATTCTTTTCTTACTTGAAAACTCATATCATCTTTAGAAACATTTTTTGAATTATTTATTTTTTCATTTCTTTTTTCTTGTTCTTTTTTTAATTGTTCTTCATCTTTTCTTAACATTTCTTTAACATCAAGTTCAGTTTTTTTGACTAAATTTTTTTTAGCATTTAAAATATCTTTAATATTTAAATTAAAATTTTCTATTGGATTATTAACTAATCGAGTACGCATTTTTTTTAAAGGAATTTTTTGGATTATTTCTTCTTCATTTTCATTATCTGAATGATAAAGATATTCTTTAACATTCATTGGGATTATTTTTAGACTATTTTTTTCAAAAAAAGTAAGTGGGTCTAATTCTTTTTTTTCTTCTTTTTGATTATTTACTTCTTTTAAATTAAAAATAAATTTATTTTCAATTTTTGTTGTTTTTTCTGATGAATATGATAAATTTTTGATTCTACTTCTTTCTGAACGTAATTTTCTTAAAAGATTTCTTGCTTTTTCTGACATTTTAATTTTTTTATATTTTAAGTAAAAAATTTTTATTTGTATAAAATATTTTTCAAGTAAAATTTAACCCTTTAAAAAAAAATTAATTTATTTAATATGATTTATTTATTTATTTTATTGAATAATTTTATAATTTGAATATGGTTGAAAACTACTTTTTTGATTTGAATTTTGCTCTTTATTTATTTCATTGTTTTTAGTTTCAATTTTATAAGATGAAGAATATTCTGAATTTTTTATATTTGTTGTGTATTGATTATTTGGTTTTAATGAAGTAGAATATTTATTTTCATTAATATCCTTATTTGGAATTAAATAATTTCCTGAATAATCTTTAGTATTTAAATCATTTTCATTTACTTTAGATGAGTAATTATAAACTTGTCTATTAAAATTATTATTATATAAATTATCTGGATTTTTCATTGTATAATTATTACTTTGACTTAAAATATTTAAAGTTGAATATACACTATCATTTATTTTAATATTATTTTTATCTTTATTAGAAAGTTGACCAGGTTTATATCTATTATGTAAATTTATAGATGAATAACCTGTATTATATATATTTGGTTGTAATACACTTTGTGTTGCCATATATGCATTATATGAAGTATATCCTTGATTTAAATTACTATCATTTAATGAATTTTTGTTATTTACTTTTATATTTTTTAAATTAAAGATTTTTAAATTTGAATATTTTTCAGGATTTGATAATAATCTTGGAATTATTTTAATATTTGGAAGAAGAATTTCATTTTGATTTGATAATGGAGTTAAATATAGTTTATTTGAATTATTTAATATTAATCCTAAATTATGAGTTATATTTTCTAATGTATAATTTGGATCATTTTCTAATGTTATTATTAATTCTTTATTGTCATCAAGTAATATTTTAATTTTTAATGTATTTTCAATTTCTGATTTTATAAAATCTTGAAAAATATTTTTTAAATGAAAATCATTATTACATATTTTATCTAATAATTCATTATTTTCTGAAATATAAATTAAATCTTTTGGATTTAATTTTAATTCTTTAATTTGAGAAATTAAATTTTCATCAATTTTTTTGTCAGTTAAATAATCTAATAATTGTGTTTCATCCATTGAAAAAAAATTAATATTAGTAGTAACATCATTATCAATAATATTTTCATTATTTATCTTTTCATTATCATTATTTTCTTGAACTTCTAATTCATTTGATATATCTTTTTCATTTTTATTTTCAAGATACTGATTTTCATTTAAACTTTTCATATTTCTAAAAAAAATTATTAAATTATAAATAAAAATTAAAATAATATACTAATTAATATAATAAATTATAAAAATTAAATTATTATTCAAATTATCAAAAATGTAAAAAATTAATAAAAAATAATATATATTAAGGACAATCATAATTAAATTGTTTTCTTTTAATTATATTACAACTACATCCTTTAGAAAATCTATCTCTATTAAGACAACATGACCAAGCATAAATTTCTTCTTCATTTTCACTTACTTTACTTTTTGATCCTTCAATAGAACTATTTTTTCTTGATGTTTCATTTGGACTTTTTTTTTCTATAAATTGTCTATAAACCCCAGGATGATAATAATCATATTTTATTATACTATTATTTATATTCCCACTTAAACATCTTCTTTTTTTATTTTTTTTTTCTTCTTTTAAAATTACATTTTTATATGCTTCAAGAAAAATTTCTTTTTCTGTTTTTTCAATCTTTTCTTTATTTATTTTTGTGTTTGTATTAAAAATATTTAAAGCTGAATTACAATATGGTAAATTTTTATTTACCATTTTCATATTAAAATCATAATAATTTTTATCTATTGGATATTTACTCAATAACATTGTTTTATTCTTATTTGAAACTAATTTCATTTTATTTGATTTTTTTTTTAATAAGTCCATTCTGATTTTCTTTTTTTTAATTTCTTCAATTTCTTCTTTTATTTTATTTTCTTCTTTTTTTATATTATCACAATCTTTAACTAAACATTTTAATAATTCTTTTTTTTTTGTTTGATCACTCATTACTTTATTATTTGGTTTAAACCATTTAATATCTTTCCAATCAGAAATTGTTTGAATTTTATCAACAATTTCTTCATCTTTCCAAATATTTTGTGTTTTATTTTCATTATTTTTTTCTTTTTTTTTCCCTATTAAAATTTCAAATTGTTTTTTATATTTATTATACATTCTTTTTTCAACTAAATAATCAATTTTTTCTTTATATTTTTCAACTTCAGGAAATTCATTTTTAATTTCTTTTTCAATTTTTTCTCTTTCAAGTAATAAATCTTTTTTTACTTTATTCATAGTATTATAATGATAAGTAATTAAACTTTTTGGATCTTTATAAGGTTTAAAATTTCTAGGTTCTTCTAATTTTTTTCTTTCTTCAGAAATTTTAAAAAAATTACCTTTTTCTCTATTTTTCTTATATTTATTCCAATATTTTTGTGTATTATTAAAATCTTTAATTCTTTCTTCATCATTAATTTCATTTATTTCTTTTTCATTTAATTTATTAGATATATTCCAATTTATTTTATCAATTGGTATAGGTTCATATCTACTATCAACACCTTCTGGAATATTTTTTTCTTTTAAAGGAACTACTAAAAAACCATTTAATCTATTTTCAAATTCAAAAACTGTTTTTTTTAAAGGAGGTCTAAATTTTTCATCTGCTTTATTACTTATATTCCATCTTGGTTTTTTACTTTCAAATAAATCTGGATCTAATAAATCTTTAATATACGATTTTGATTCTTTTACTTTTTCTGATGTATAATCAGATGAAAATTTTTTGTAAGTTGGTTCATAATTTACATTCCATTTTCTTTCCCATTTTTTATGAAGCTTATATAATGAGTAATCATTATCATTATTAAAGTTATTTACTTCATCATATTGTGAATGTTCTTGTTGATTATAATTAAATACTTTTGAATTTTGAGGACGTGGTGTAAATAAACTAATTTTTGGATTTGAATTTAATATGTCATATTGAGATAAACTTTTTTTTAATCTATCATTAAGAGAATTTGCTAAAAACATTTTTTAATTTTAATTTTTAATTTTCATTTTAATTAAAATTTTTTCTTAAATATTTTTTATTCCTTATATAAATTCATCCTAGTTATTTAAAAATTATTCAAAGTATTGTTATTGATATAAAAATATTATTTTTTTTATTTTGAAATAATTTTAATTATAAATAAAAATTTAAAAAAATATTTACAAACATAAATACACATTATTTTATTATGCTGTTTTTTTCTCTTCTTTATCCCTTTTTCCATTATACCATTTTTGTCCTCCAGTCATTCTAATTAATTTATCACTTTCTTTAGAAGGACAAATCATTTCAAATTTACCCATATCTTTAGGAATTTCCCCATATTTTCTAGGAACTTTCCCATAAAAAATTTCAGTTAAATCCATATTTAATTGTATTTTTTGACTATATAAATAAACATTTTTATTTTTTCCTTTATTATTAATTTTCATAATTCTTTCCATCATTTTAATTAAAGCATTTCTATTAACATTAATAGGATCAACAATTTTAAAAATATCATCAACTAAAGGTAATTTAATTTGATCATCTAATACATTAGATCTTTCTAATGAAGGAGATGAATTAATTTCAAGTAACCAACATTTAAAATTATCATCAATAATAACATCAAAACCAAACATTTCAAAAGTTGAAGGACAATATGGAATATCATGTTGACATGCAACTAATGCTTTAATAATTAATTCTTTCACTTGAGGCCAAATTAATTCATCAAAATCAATATTATATTGTTTTTCTAATTTATATTTTAATAAATCTAAAGATATTTTACTTCCACCATATAATTTTTCATAATTTTTTTGATTTGCTCTTCTATTTTGAATTGCTGCATTAGTTAAATGTGTTCTAATATTTTTAATATCAAGTGAAAATAATTCATTTGAAACTCTTGCAAAACCATCTTTATAAAGAAACATTTCTAAAGGATTAGTTGAAGTTATTAAAGTATATATTCTCATATCAAATTTATATCCTTCATCTAATAATAATGGATTAGTTAAATATCTTTGAACTAAATAACTTTCAGATAAAGGAACATCAGACATTTCATCAATTAAAAAAATTCCTTTACCTCTACTTTTACCAACAGGTTTAACAATCCAAATATTATACTCATTAGTTTTTTTAATTCTAGAAAATTCTTCAATAAAACCCATATATTCTTTACTTAATAAAAATGTCTGTGGCATAATATCAAAAATTTCATTTAATTTCTTATTTAATTTTCTAACTCGATTAATTTGTTTTTGTAAAAGATCTTTTCTATGAACAGTTCTACTATTAATTAAATGATTAACTTTTTGAAATGAAAAAATCTTATTAAAATCAACTCCAGGTGCACCATAAGTCCAAAGTAAATTCCAACATTGTCCTAATGATAAACCATGAGGTAATTCACTCCATTCTGAATAATGATATAAAGTATAACATACAATATCATAAATTTCTGGTCTTGATAAAACAACCCTAAAAAATAATTTATTTTTATTACTATTATAATTATATTGTGAAGGACTTCTCGCATAATTTTTCTTTTCTAAATCAAGACATTGTCTTAATAAAATATATTTTTGAATATTTGAATCAATATCAGGTTCATTTAATAATTTTGAACTAACATTTTTTAATCTATTTTGAATTACTCCCGCTTCAGCTCTTACAATATCAGCATACATTTCATCTTTTTGTTCAATTAATGAAGTATTACTTTCATAATAATGTAAATGTTTAAATGAATCATATAAAATTTGTATTGTTTGATCAAAATTAAATTCTTTTGCTTGTGAATATGTTGATGATAAAAAATATCCTGAAAATAATTCATTGAAATTATGATATATTTCTGAATAGTCTATTATATTTTCTGAATTTATTTGTTGACTTGTTATTAAATTAGTTTTTGATTGAAACATATTACTTTGTGGACGATGGGTTATGTTTTTATTTTGGTAATTTAAATTGTTTGAATTTTGAATTTTTTGGTTTTTTATATTTTGTTTTTTTTCTGATGTTTTTATACGAGTTGATGATGGGTTTGCACTTTTTAATCTTTTTGAATTTTCTTCTTTTTTTAATTCTTGATTTCTGGAATTGTTATTATTATTATTAATTTTGTTATTTTTTTGTTTTTTATTTTTATCATCATTGTGTATTGAATTATATATTGTTTCTCTTATTGTATTTATATTTTCATTTTGAATTCTTATAATATTATTACTTATATTTTCTTTTTTATTTCTTTTTTGATTACTTTTATTTTTTTCTACTAAACTTGCATCTATTATTATTGATTCTTTTGATTTTATTATTTTTTTATTATTTGATACATTTTTATTAAATTGACTTAGTTGACTATCAGAAAAACTTTGGGAATCTTTTACTTTATTTATATAATTTTCATTTATATTATTTTCAATTTGATTTTCACTATATTCTTCTTCATCCTCTTCATTTTCATTTTCTTCATTTTCATATTCATATAAATCTTTTTCTGATTTTTCTTTTGATGATCCTATTTTATTGTCTTTTATATCTTGAGTAATATTATTTGTTTTTGAAGAAGTTTTTGATGTAATTGATGTATTATTTTCTTTTGAATTTATATTGATTTCTTCATTTTCTTTTTTTATATTTTCATAATTTAATATTTCTTTATTTTCTTTTTTAATATTTTCATTTTTATAATTCTTTTTTATTTCATTACATATTTTTTTTGTAACATCTTCTTCATTTTCATTTACAATTTCATTTTTAATTTCATTATTATTAACTTGATTTATATTTTTTTTTTCGGAAAAAACATTTAATTGATTATTATTATCAATCATTAAAAAATTAAAATTCTCTTTTTTTAATGAATTATTTTTTCCATTATTTATTCCAAAACTATTAATATCATAACTACTAATAGGTCTTTTACCTTTTATAAATTCTAAACTCGATTTTTGAATTTGAAATTCTTCAATAGTTTTTTCATTGATATTATTATTATTATTATTATTATTATTATTATTATTATTATTTTTATTATTATTATTATTTATAATATTAAATCCATTAGAATTAGTTATTTCAATAATTTTATTTTTATCATCAGTTATTTTTTTTTCTTCTTTTTTTGTTTCAATTACTTGATTTTCTTTTTCTTTTATAACATTTTTATTATTTTCAAATTGATGTTTTGAATTTAAATTTTTAGTAATTGGAGTTAAAATTGTTTTTCTTTTAGGAAATTTTTTAATATCAGGTACTTCATATTTTCTCATTAATTCTAATGGATTACTCTTTATTTCTATTATTTCATTTTCTTCATTTTTTTTCTTTTTTCTTTTTCTTTTCTTTTTAATCATAGGTAAATAATTGATATAATTTGGTTTTTTTTCTTCAATTGGTTCTAATTTTTCTTTTTTTCTTTTTTGTGCTTTTCTAAAAAAATTTATTGGTTTCATTAAAGAAGAAGAAGAAACAATATATTGAAAATCTTCAGCTTTAATTTTTGTTCTATTTAATAAATCACCTATTTTTTCATTTTGTTTTGGAATTATTGGTTTTTCTTTTAAATCAAAGTTAAATAATTTATTTTTTTGTTCTTGATTTAAAATAGTATTATTTTCTAAATATTTATTTTCAATATCATTTAATTTTATATTTTCTTTTTGTTTATTTTCTTCTTTTATCTCAAAAGGAAATTTTTCTTCTTTTTCAATATTAGATTTTAAAAAAAAATTTAAAACATCATTCATCATATTTCTTTCTTTAATTTCATTATTAACAAATTCTAACATTGTTTCTTTAGTCATTTGTTCATTATCATAATAATCATAATCATCTTCTTCTTCATTTAGATTTATATTTTTATCATCAATATTTCCATTTATTATATTCTTTTTTAATTCAAGTAATTGCTCTAAATCCATATCATATAATTCTTCAATTGAAGGAAATTTCATTAAATTAAAAAAATTTTTAATAAAAAAAATAATATTTAAATTTTATAAAAAAAATATTGAGTTTTAATGATTTTTTTAATTTCAATTATGAACAATAATTTATATTCATTAAAGGAATATAAAAATTCTTAATTAATAATAATGTAAAAATATTGTATAATCAAAACTCTAAAACACATATTTAATAATTTAAAACAAGTTCAAAAATTCTTATTTTTATTATATATTAATGAAAATAAATAAAATTATTATTTTTGATTTAATAATATATTTAATATAATAAAAATTAATACCTTATTTAACTCATAAATATTATCTAATATTATTGATAACCGTAAAAAAAAACTCCAAAAAAATAAAAAAATAAAAAACCTAAGTCATTTTAATAGCAAAAATACTAATATTATCCCAACCACCAGCTTTCAAACTTTCTTCAATTAAATAATCACAAATAACTCTTGTAATACACTTATCTTTATTATCTTTATTTTTTTCCATTAATTCTTCAATAATATCTTTAATATCTTTTTCTTCAAACATATCCCAAATACCATCACTAGCAAGTAAAATAAATTGATTTTCAATTTTATCATCAAAGACTTTTCTAACAACAGAAGGATCACATTTAACACCAAAAGTTTTAAATTCAAAATCACCAAAAACTCTAGTTAACATTAATTGACCATTAACTCTTCCATTCATAATAAAACCACCAGCATTAATAATTCTATCTTTTTCTCTTATATCATCAACTCTATGATCAACAGTTAATCTTTCAACTCTTTTACCATATAAAGTACATCTTGTATCTCCAATATTACCACAATATAATATTTTTTTCCCATTTTCTTCAGTTATAAATAAACAAGTTCCAGTTGAACCAACATGAACAAAACCTTTTTCTTTTAATTCATTATCTAATTCTTGAAATGTTTTAGTTATTGCTCTTTTTGTTGATAAAGATTTATTTGATAAATTTTTACGTAAAATTAAATCAAAATGATTTTGACAATATTTACTTACTTGATCTCCATTATGACCATCAAATAATACAAATAAACTATTATTTTCACTCTCATTATAATTTTCTATTGCTTTTCCTTTATCTTCCATAGTATCTTTTGATGTTGCATTTTGTTCTTCATTATATGAAAATTCAATAAATGTTTTATTTGTTGAATTTGTTACTGAATATGTTTTTCCTAAATGATATTTTTCTATTGTATTTGAATTCTCTGAATGTGGAATTGCATATGTTATCTCTTCGTTTGTTCCTACTCCATGAAGTAGTTTTGTTATAATTTTTTCTTCTGGATGTATTTTTGTTGAATTTCTTTGTTTTTTTTCTTTTCTTTCATATTCTGCGTTTGTTTTATTTGATTGATCAAATTCTTTTGAAAATTCTTTTATTAATTTTCCATCTTTTGGTTTTGATGTGTCTTCTTCAAAAACTATTTTTGGGTCAGAAGGATCATCTTGACTTTCCATGCTTTTTTTTATTTTTTATTAATACATCATAGAGTGTTATATATATTTTATTTTTTTTTATTTTTTTTTTTGCTTTTTTATTTAAGTTTTACATTATTTATATCCAAGTTTTATTATTCAATATTTTTTTATATAAAATAATAAATTTGTTATTTTCAATTAATTAATTTAAAAAAAATGTAATATTTAATCAAAAAAATCAATAAAATATATGTTATATTTTTCAAAATAATAAGAAATTAATTAGAAAGTTTTTAAACTTTTTAATTTTATAATTTGAATATTTAATTTGAATAAAAAAAAATCATTAAAAATTAAAAATATCAATATATTTTTTCATAAAAAATTAAAATATTTTAACCCTTTTTAAATAAATTTTAACTACTTTAACACAAGAAGAATACTTAATCTAATAAAATAACATATTTTTTCAAAAAAATCAGTTTAAAAAGAAAAAAAGAAAAAGCATCTATTAGTCAAATGATAATAATATAAATAAAAATATATGTATTAATAAATAAATTTCCCTCTCAATCAAAAATAAAAATATTTTTTTAATATATAAATAAAAAATTACAAATCAAACAACAAAAAAAAATTTATATAAATGCCATCAAAGAAAAAAAAATCACAATCATTTTCAGCAAAGAGAACATCAAAAAGTAAAGAAACATCTTTATCAAAAATAAAAGATGAACCAAAGAAAACAAGAGGTAAAAAGCAATATGAAATAGAGAGTAAAATTGAAAAAAAAGAAACTCAAAGTTCAAAAAGAAAACAAGGGGAAAAAAGGATATCTTCAAGAATAAAAAGTAAAACTCCTCAGAAAATAATTAAAAAATCAATTGAAAAAATAAGTAATCTTTCCATTAGAAAATCCCCTAAAAAAGTCACAATTAAAAAAGAAAAAACTAATATAAAACCAATTGATGATGTATCTAAAAAAAATATAAAAAAATCAACAAAAGAATTAAAGAATATATCAAAAAAAGATAAAGAAAAAGTAATTAAAACTGAGAAGACATCTTCAATAAAGAAAATAAAAGAAGAAAAAAAATCAAAAGCAGAAAAAAAATTAGAAAGATCTCGTTCAAAGAGTATAAAAAAAGAAAAAGAAATTAAATCAGAAATAACTCCAAAAAAAATAAGATCAACAAGTAAAAAAGGAAAAGACACACCAAAAGTAATAATTACAGCAAAAAAAATAAAAGAAGAACCAGAAGAAATAGAAGAATCATCATCAATAGAAAAAGAAGATACAAATCAACCTTTAATAAAAAAAAAAGTACAAGGAAGATTTACATATGAACAAAATTCAAATATAAAAGAAGAAATAGAAAAAATATTAAAAAAAATAGAAACAAATAAAAGTAAAGAAAAGAAATTATTAAGTAAGAAAAAATTAAGAAAAGAAACTCAAATAAAAAATACAGCAGAAAGTTATGATTTTAAATTACAAAAAAATCCAAATATTACAGTAACACATGCAATAGATTTAGAAAAATTAAGTAAAGAACCTGAAATTCATAGTTCAGATGTATTTTTAGCTTTAATTGAAGTTGGTGGAAATGCAAATTATTATAATTTTGGTTTTTCAAATAGATCAAAAATGTTTTGGGAAGATATTTTACAATATAAAACATTAGCAAAAATATTTGAAGGATACAAATCAGAAACTTTAAGAAAATATTGGAGAACATTATCAAAATGTGATATTGAAAAAGCAAAAAATGTAGTAATTCAAAATAAAAATTATTTAGATAATATTCCAATTAAATTAAGAACAATTGCTTCTGCTGCTGAACAATATGCAAATGGTACAATTGATAATTTTGAAGAATATATTAAAAATATATTAGTTGATATTAGAAAAAAAGAAACTTATGAACAAGAATTTCATAATCCATTAACTGGAGAAATTACTAAAATTAAAAATGTAAGAACTACTACAATTAAAAGAAAAAGATATGAACCTGGAATGAAAAAAAATTTTATAGGTAAAAATACAGATAATATTGGATTAGAAGAAATTTATAATGAAACTAAAAATCAAACAAATTATCAAAATGTTATTAATAAATTAGCAAGTGAAGATACTTCTAAATTTAAATATTTACAACAATTTACTGAAGATGAAAAAAGAAAATTATTAACTATTAATGAAGATGATAAATTTATTTTTAAATCAATTGATAATGTTTTAGATGGTTTATGTAATGAATTTCCTAATTTAACAAGAGAATATGTTCTTGATATGTTAGTTTCTAATTCTATGAATATTGCAAGAACTTATCTTTCTTTAAGTAATCCTGAACAGAAAAAAATTTATTCTTTTACTCAAAGTGATGATAATGTTATTTTAAAAATGAAAAATAGCGAACAATATCAAAATTTGATTAATGAAAAAGGAAAAGAATTAGTTGATGAAAGAGAAGAATTTTTAAATTCTTAAATAATATTATTATTTTGAATTTTATTAATTTTTATTTTTAATAAATTAGATATTAATAAAGGAAATTTAAATTTTATAAATATTTTTTATTTAATCATTACTTTATGACTTTATTTTTAAATTAATTTTATATTTAATTTTAAGTTAAAACTTTTTTTATTTTTTTTTATTTAAAAATTATTTTTAGGGAAACTTTTCTTAAAATAAATATTTTATTTTTTAGATATATTTTTTGTTTTTTTTTTTATTATAAATTAAAAATAATTTTATAAAGAAAAATAAGAAAATTGAAACAGTGTTGAAATTAAATACTTTAAATAATTATGATTTTTTTTTAATTTAACAATAAATTAATAAAAAATATAAAAATCAATTTGAATGTATGTTTTTAAGATGATTGAATAAAATTTTTATTTATTTTAATACTTTATCAACAAAAAAACTATTTCAAAGTTGATATATTTTATAGAAAAAAATGAATTATTTTAAAATAATTTTAACTTGGGTGTATGGTGTAGTGGTATCACGTTCGCTTTGCATGCGAAAGGCCTCGGGTTCGAACCCCGATACATCCAACCCTTATTTTTTTTATATAATTTTATATATTTTTTTTTATCATTTTTACAAAAAATATAAATAAAAATAAAAAATTTTTTAAAATAAGGAAAAAAAATTATTTAAAAAGTAATTTTATAATTAATTTTTTTATATATTTAATTGTTTAAAACTGTCTTCCTTATATTTAATAAATCTTTTCATATTTATAAAAGTTTCTTTAATGTATTCATATTCTTCTTTATCAATATCTTTATTTTTTTTTGATAATTTCATTCTATTTTTAAATTCATTTATTCCATTTTTCATTATATTAATAATTTCAATTTTTTTTAAATATTTATTACTCTCTAAATCATCTCCTTTAAAAAGATCCATAAATGCATTTATAACATGTGATAATACTTCAATATTACTTTGATTATAAAATAATTCTTTTAATTTTTCACCAATTTCAAATTTATTATCAATACATGAACAGAATGATATTATATCAATAATATTACATTTAATAAAATTATCATTTGTTTTAGCAATTATTGTTAGTAAATTATTATAATCATTATCACCAAAATTTTTAAAATAACCTGAATATTTATCTAAAATTGTTCTTAAAATTAACATTAAAAGAGATAATATTTCTTTATTATTATCATTAATTATAATTTTTCCTAATTTTAATGTTATAAAATTATAAAATGATTCAATAAATTCTTTATTAGGAATATTTGGAAATTTTATTATTATATTATTAATTAATGATAAGGAATCATATTCAATTTCATCTAAATTAGTTCTAATAACTAATAATTTATCAACTTCATTAATATAAAATTCATTAATTTTTGAATGAATATTACATAAAGTTGACAGATGATTTAATAAATTTTGATTAATCATTTTTTGAACTGGTTCAAAATTATTAACAGAAATAATTTCTGAAATTGATTTATGAATACATTCTTCAAATTTATTATTATCAATTTCATTATTGTCATCAAAATCATCTTCAATTTCTTCATAATCATCCATATTAATTTGTTCATTATTATCATTATTTATTTTTTCTATACTATCAATAATATCTTGAAAACATTTTAAACAATTTAATAATGAATTTACTTCCTTATCAACTAATTTTGCCTTTTCTTTAATATCTATATTATTTGTTATTAAATCATTATTTGTGTCTTCAATTTTCATTTTATCATGTGCTATTTTATTTATATCATCACCCAATGAATACAATGAAACTAAAGAATTTTGAGATGAAATTTTTAAATATATAAAATCTATTATTTTGGGTAAAAGAATTATATTATTTTGTTTTAAAAAATCATTATTAGTTGAACATAAATAAAATAATGAATAATAATATAATATTTTAATATATTCATTTGTATTGTTATCATTTATATATTTATTTCCTTCTTCTATAAATTTTTTTAAATAATTTGATTCATTAGTCAATGTAATTATTTCAACTGAAAAAATATTTCCTAAGAAATTTAAACAATAACCTAAAAATTCATCATTAACTAATTCTTTTTTATCAATAATAATTTTTAAAATTTCTTCAACAATTGAAGTAAATTTAATTTTATTTTGAATATCTTCACTATACAAATCAATAATTAAAGAATATAAATCAAATAAATTTTTTAAAGTTCTTATTCTTTTAATATGTTCAAGATTATTTTTTTCAACATTTGAGAAATCTTTTATATTCATAATTGATAACTCAATAAAATTAGTTTGTGTTAATAAAATATTTTCAATATCAATAACATTAAAGGAAATAATAATATTATTTAAAGCTGAAATTGCATTATATCTTATTTGATAAAAATTATCATTTAACATATTAGTTAAAGTTTTTATAAAAGGAATTGATGATACAATATTAATTATATTTTGATCATCTATGTCAAATTGATGAATTGATAAAAAATTTGTTATTTGTTCTCTTATTTTAGAGTCTCCACTTTGAAGAATATCTAAAATTGTTTGTAAATTGTTTAAAGATTCCATATTTGATATATTTTCTGATTCATCTGCTTCATATTCTTTATCATTTATATTTTTTCTTTGTTTATATTTTTGAATATATCTTTTACCCATTTTCTATTTAGATAAAAAAATAAAAATTTAAAAATTTTATATTTAATTTATTTTTTATTAAGTTTTAATATTTAAATAATAGATTTATAAATATTATATATATTATATATCTGCAAATAAAATTAAATCTTTTGATCTAAGTTCATCTTTGATTTTATTATCTAATTTTGGAATAAAATTCTCTTTTAAAAATTTCATATCATGTTTTTTCATTATTTCAATTAATTTATCAAAAGTAACAGAATTAAATTCAATTGAAGAATTTTCTAAATTTATTTTTGAATTTAAAATATTTATAATTAAATCATAAATTATATTTTGAATAAATTGTTTATCTTCATCAGGTAAATTTTTACTAAAATTAAATATTTCATTAATAGATTCTAAAAAATCAATTGTACTTATATTAGATATACAAACATGACTAAAATTCAATAATTCATTTTTTAATTCTTCATCTTTATTTTTTAAATCTAAAATTATTTTTATATAATAATTTAAAAAAAGATTAATTATATCTTTAAAAAATTCTTTAATTTCCAAATAATAGTAAATTATATAGAAAATAATTTTATTTTTACAATTGGTTGAATTTTCTCCAAAAATATTTATAATTGAATCATTATTATTGTCACTATTATTTAATTTATTTAAAATTTGAGAATTTAAATTATTTTCAGATGTATCCTTTAAACTATTTTGAATTTTTTTTAAAACGAAATTATAGTCAGTAAAAAAATCAGATAAAGGAATTTTATTTGAAAAACTAATAACTCCTTTTATTAAATTAGGAAATGAATCTAAATAATATTTAGAAATACTTCTATATAATTTATCATCAATTAATTTTTCATCATTTAAATTATTTTTAATATTATAAATAATTTCAATAACATTTAAAACAATTTCTTCTGATTTTTCATCACATTGACTTACTAATTGAACTGCATTAAATTTATTAATTTTAGCAAGTAATTGAGGTAAATATTGATTTAAAGTTTCTCTAACAATATTTGCAGCTTCTGAATAAATATTTGGTAAACAACAATTTTTAGAAGAATAAAGTACTTTTGGATCTATATTACATACAAATAAATATAATGGAAATTTTTGTTTAATTAAATTATCATTTTTAGCTTTTTCTGATTCAATATCTTTAATAGATAATAAATCTTTTATACCATCTAATGCAAATTCTTTAATTTTATTTTCCTCAAATGAACCTATACTATATATGTTAAGTATAATAAATTCAATTGCTCTTTTATTAAAATCATAATTGTCATTTCTTGTCATTTCTAAAAAATTATCAATTAATAATTTCATAAATATTTCTCTATTTCTTTCTCTATCATTTTGAGATATTTTCTCATATTTTACTATATCAATATAAATTTTTCTCATTGGATTTAAATATGGAAGTTGTTCAATTATAGGAACTTTATTTTCACTTTTTGTTTTTAATTCTTCAAAATGTTTTATAATATAATTTTCATTAAATTTTATAATATATTTTATAAATTGAATATTATATCTTGGAATATTTGATATTAATTTTGTATATAAATTAACATCACTATGTGAAATATCTTTATTTAATAAAACTAATATTTCATTCAATAAAGTGTCATATCTTAAAAATTCTACTTTTTTTGAACAAAGTAAATACTCAGAATATAACCAATATATACAAAGAGAATTAAAATTTTCTTCTGAATTTTGAGAAATATCTTTTACCATTCCTAATAAAATTTTATCATCTTGATCAAATATTTTCCCATTCATATGAATAAATGTAGTATATAATTTTATAATATGTTTCATGTTTTTATAATTAATTGATGAATTATTAGAAATCATATTTTTAATATTTGTTCTTATTAATTCAAAAAATTCATCAAAAGAAATTAATTCATTATTGTTAACTTTTTTATTTTCATTATCAATATTCATATTTTCATTTAAATCAATTGTAGTTATTCCCATATTTTTAATTACAATATTATTAATATTATCTATTGTTGGTTTATTTGAATTATCAACATCATATTGAAATGGATTAAAATTTAAATTTTCTAACTTTATTGGAACTTTAGAACTTTGTTTATGAGTAGATAATGATTTAAATTCTTTATTTGATAAACTTTGGAAAAATTTTGAAAATTCTTCTAATTTAAAATTTTCTAATCCTTTGAATACTTCTTTGACAGCTTGATTATTAAAAATTGGCTCAAGTTTAATCATATTTTTTTTAATTTCTTCAATTTTTTTTTCAATTCTTTTTCTATTTAAAAATTCATTTTGATTATCAGACATTTATTTTAACTTAAATAAATAAATATTTATAATAATCAAAAGTAAATTATAAAGAATTAAATTATACAATAATGAAAATATTATTTAATATATTATATAAAAATTTAAAATATAAAAAATTAATTTTTAAATATCTTTAACGAATAAATTAAAAAGAAAAAGAAATTTTCAAAGTAAGAAAAAAAGTAGAACTCTCATTTTACTTTTTTAAAACGATATATTTATAAATAATACAAAATTATAAAATAAAAAGATAAAAAACTAACCAATACTTATAAGAAAATAATTTCATTTTTGATTACATTTTCATTTTTAATCTTCCAATCTAAAGAGATATAATAATTCGATAAAAAAACAACTTAACTATACATCAAAAAAAATAAAAAAAATAAATTAGCCAAAAACTCATAAAAAATAATAATGAAAAAAAAAGTTCAAAAAAATCACTGTTCAATTTCCCATCTAACTCTTCTTCCATCAACCCATAAACCTTTTTTCCATTTTTTTTCAATATTATCATATAATTCTCCTTCACCATTTGGTTTTCCATTTTTCCAATAACCTTTATAAATATTCCCATTAGTATAAAATAATTCACCATAACCATTTTTTTGATCATTAAAATAATGTCCTTTATAAATTTTCCCATCATTAAATTTAAATGTTCCTTCACCATCCATTTTATTATTTTTCCATTCACCAATATATTCATTCAAATTATTCCAAGTAAATTTACCAAAACCATGCATATTATTTTGAAAAAAATCACCAATATAATTATTTCCATCACTAAAAATTAATTTTCCTTTACCCCATTTTTTACCATTTTTATATTCTCCTTCATATTCTGTTTTATCAGGCCAAATTGCTTTTCCTTTACCATCTTGTAAATGATTTTTCCACATTCCAATATATGAAACTCCTTTTTTATCTATATAACTACCAAATCCTTCATATTTATCATTAACAAAATCACCTTCGTAAATATCTCCGAATGGATTTATGTATTTTCCTTTACCATTAAATTTATTATGTTTCCATTGACCATAATATATACTTTTATCATTCCATATTTGAATTCCTCTACCATGTTTCTCTTTTGTTTTTGGATTCCATTCTCCTTCAAATTCAGCGTAATTTGGATATAATAATTTTATGTTTTCTGTTTTTATGTTATCAATTAAAGGAGAGTAATTTTGAAATAAGAAATCTAATTGTTCTTTTGTTATGTGTACTTTATTTACTATTATGTATGATATATTATTTTTTATTTTTAAATTTATTTTATTTGGCGTTATATCTTTGGTGTTTTTATATATTTTTCGAAAGACATAACCACGATAATTACTTTGAATTTTTTTTATTTTCTTTAAGAAATATGAATTTTTATACATTTCTACAGGAATTTCTGATTTTATTGTTCTTCCATTTATACATGAAATACAATTTATTCCCATTATTATTTTATTTACAAAATGATTTATTGTTTAATTTTTAGAAACATTTTTTATTATCTAATTACTTATAAAATACAATATAAAATAAAAATTACAATATAGTTTTAATATTGTTTTTATTATTCAATTCCTTTTATAAAATTTGAATGTGAAAATATTATTAAAATAATATTATTACATTATTCAAAATATATTATAAATTTTTCTATATATAAATTAATTTATAAATAAATTAATTAATTAATTTATTTTTATTTTATTTTAATATCTTCCTTACTGAAATTAGTTTGAATCATATCTAAAACTTTTTCAAGAAAAGCTTTAATATCTTTAAAAGGATCAAATTTAGTTTCTTCAGCCCATAAATAATAAACATCAAGTTGTTCATCTGCATAAAGTGCATTATCTAAAATCATAACTTCATTTGGATCAATATCATCATCTCCAAAACTTTGTAAATTTTCAATAATATATCTCATATTTTCAATATCTTCATTTGTATAATCTTTAATTGCAAATCTCCCTCTTTTTTCTGCAATTAAATCTTTTTCTAAATCAGGTAAAGGTCTTTTTTTTGCTTTACTTTCTAATAATTGTTGCATATTAATTATTTTAATATTATTATTTGGATTTACTCTCTTTTTTACTCTTTTACTATTTCTAAATTCTTCTTCTTCAGAATCTTCATTTTTTTTATTTTTTTTTTTATTTTTTGATTTAGATTTTGATTTCTTTGTTTTTGATTTTGATTTACCATAATTTGTAGTATTTCTTCTTGGAGACTCACTATTTTCTTTTTTTTTATTATAATCATATTCAATAATTCCTCTTTCTCTATTATCTCTCATCATTTGTTTCCTTCTTTTTTCTTTTAAATCAATAACTTCATCAATTCTATCTTTTTTACTTTCTCTTTTTTTAACTCTTTTAGCTTCATCACTTTTAGTTCTAATTGAATGTTCATCAAATTTATTTAAATCTTCAGATTTAATATCTTTAATCATAATTTGACGTCCTTTATTTTTATAATATTCTTCTTGAGCAGTTTTTTTTAAATTAGTTTTTTTTTTTTTTGGTTTTCTTTTTGGAATTTCTGGAGTTTCATCAGAATCACTTTCACTATTAGGATTTCCTGGTTCATCTTCACTATCATCACTTTCTTTTCTTTTTCTTTTTTTTTTACTAATACTTCTTTTCTTTTTTTTTTCTTCTTCTTCACTTTCTTCTTCTTCTTCTTCTTTTAATTTTTTAGCCTTTTGATTTTTTCTTAATCGAGATCTACTTTTTAATCTTTGAGTTTGTCTTGGTCTTCTTCGAGACAAATTTCTATTTTCAGGATTAATTTCTGCTTCAACTCTTTCACTTACTCTTTTTTTTCTTCCTTGATTTATTTCATTTTCTGTGTATGCTTCTTTTAAATAATATCTTTTTGTTAATAATTGAGATATATGAAATTCTTTTTTTCCATAACATATTTTATAAAAATTATCTTTGTCAATTGTTAATTCAACATCTTCTAAATTTCTTTTTGTTTCACATTCTTTTTTTAACATATTTATTGTTCCTCTATATAATACACTTACTATCATTTTTATATTTAATTTTATTGTTCTATTTAATCTTGCTATACTATTTTGAGTAAATATCATTTCTAAAAATAAATTTCTTATTAGAATTTTTATTATAATATAAAAACCTAAAATCATTATTCTTTGTTTATTAGTTAATTCTATAAATTCACCTGTTTCAGTTGTTTTAAAACGTACTAATTCAAATAAAGTAAAAAAATCAGCTGGAATATAAGAATAATTACAAACAAATATAGATAAATATTTTAACATACTATCAGATAATCCTTCAAAAAATTTTGTTTGTAATCCTTTAATTATTCTTTGAATATAATCTTGTAAATCAACATAATTTTGATGTTGATCAACATCTTTATCAACAACAAGATTTAAATCTAATTTTCTATTTGTAATAATTTCAGTAAAAGGTTCTCTAATAGCATAAAAAATATTTTTTTTTAAAATAATATCCATATCTTCATAATAAGTTAAAAAATAAGTAATTGCTTTAAATTTCAAACTTTTATAAATAATATATCTAATATTAAGAAGTCTTCTTGCTGCAATAACAACATAAACATATTTTCTAAAATGATTAATTGGTTTCATAGAAATAAAACTAGGATTAAATAAAGAAAATCTAGAATCAACTTTTTTAAATATTTTATTATCATGAACTCTATTTTTTTCCCATAAATCTAATTCAATATTTTTTTTTCCATTTTTTAAAGCATTTTTTTTCTCAAGTCCAACTTTCTCAATTGCTTTTTGCATTAATTCTCTTTGTTTTTCAGTTTCTGCAGTATTACCAATCATAATACTCATTCTTTTAGCATCTTTTAATACATTTTCTTTATGTAATTTTGCTTTTTCTTCTTCTTCTTCTTCATTATCCATTTTTTTATCTGGAATTAATCTCTTTGCTAAAAGTCTTAATCTAGTTTGTGGTAATTTTAACATTACTTGTCTTATATCAGATATTCCATTTGTTGCTATTTGATTAAAATCATCTATTTCTTTTGATAATTCTTCTTTAATATGTTCTAAATTATGTCTTATCATATTATAATAATCATTACTTTTTTCGTGATCTGATTTTATTTGATTTGTTATAAATTCTGAATATTCGTTTAAATTTTCTTTTAATTTTGAATTAAAATCTTCTAATCCTTTTTTTGACATTAATTCTTTTTTTTTTTGAATTTTTATATCTTCTTCTGGTATATAATCTGGTATCTCTGATTTTACTTTTTTTATTTCATCAAATTTATCATTTAAATTTGGATCTTCTGGTGATGTCATTTTATAATGTGCATTTTCTTTTAATATTGATTTTAATTCTTTTTTTTGTTCTTCATTTATTGAAGGTAAATTTTGATTATCATTAATGTCTTTTTCTCTTTTATTAATTTTATCTTCTAAATCTTTTAATTTTATTAAATTATTACTAAATGATTTTGCTAAAATTTCAGGCGTTGAATAATTTAAATTATTTTGAGCAATATTAGGTAAATGATTATAATAATTCCCAGAATTAATATTTTGTTTATAATAATTTGGTATTGGTGGAGCAATTGTTAAACTAGGATTAATTGCAGAAGGATTATTATTTATTGGATAATTATAAATTGGATTTTTAAGATTATATAAATTATTATTTGGTAAATTATTATTATTATTATAATTGGAATTAAATACCATATTTTGATTTAATGGAGGTAAAATTGTAACTGGTCTTGCATAAGGATAACTAAATGTTTGATTTAATGGTGGGTTATTCATTTTTTTTTAATTTTTGTTTGTTTTTTTTATTAAATTAAGTATATTTTAATAATTTATAAATTTTGATTTTATAGTTTTTTATAATATGAGAACAGAATATAATATAATTAATGAACCTAATAAAGTTTATATTCTTGGGAGTAAAGGAGTTGGGAAAAGTTCTTTTGTTAATCAATTAGTTAATAAACCATTTGATGAAAAAATAAAGAGTACTGAAATTGGTATTTATAGTCAAAAATTAAATTTAGAAAATAAATTTTTTACCTTAAAAGAAGTAACAGATGATGATGAATTTAAAAACACATCAATTTTTAAAAATGATATTGAAGATATTTTAATTATTTTTATTATTTTTTCATTAACAATTAAAGATTCATATGAGCATACAAAAAGATTAATAGAAATAATTGGTCAATCTATTATTGATAATACTAATCTTGAAATTGTTATTTGTGGAAATAAAAAAGATTTAATTGATAAAAATCCGAGTAATAGAATTGTTGAAAAAAATGAAATGGATAATTATGCTTCAAATATAAGAAATTGTAAATATTTTGAAATTTCATGTAAAACTAGAGAAAATATTGATGAAATAATAAATATTTTAAAAGAATATGAAATACCTCAATTAGACGAAGATAAACTTGAAGAAGAAGAAAATAAAGAAAAGGAAAAAAAAGATGGTTCATGTTCACTAATTTAATTCAATTAATTTAATCTTAAAAATAAAACATTAAAAATAGTATTTAAAATAGAAAAAAAATATATATTTAAAAATAAAAAAATAAGAAATAATGAACAGAAGAAATTTAGCTCAAAAAATAACAAATCCAAATTTTAGAAAAGCATTTAAAATGAATTCAAACAATCAAAATCAAGATGAAAATCCATATGAATTATATGAAAATCGTAGAATAAGTCCATTAACAAATCAAGAAAGTGCAATGGAAAATCCATTTGGTAAAAAAAAAATTCCAGAGCCAACACAAACTCAAAAAACTAATAAAATAATGATAATGAAATTAAAACAAGCAAGAACAAATGGAACAATAGATATAAGTAATATGAAATTAACTGAAATTCCACCTCAAATTTTTGATCCTAATGTTGAAATTGAAGGAATTAATTGGTGGGAAATGGTAGATATAAATAAATTAGATGCTTCTAATAATTTATTAGATGAAAATTCTTTTAATGATAATAATCAAAGTTTAAGTAATATGAATTATTTAATTCAATTAAGATTTTCTAATAATCAATTTAATCAATTTCCTATTTCACTTTATTCTTTAAATAATTTAAAATTATTAGATATGTCTAATAATAAAATTACTAGTATTGATAATGAAAAATTTAAAGCTTTAAATTCTTTAGTTGAAATTGATTTATCTAAAAATAAATTAAGAGAAATTCCTGATTCAATTCAATATTTATCTTATTTAGAAATTGTTAAATTTTCTAATAATGAAATATTAAATGTTCCTAATGGACTTGGAGGATTAACTAGATTAAAAAGATTATATTTAGATAATAATTCTATTCAATTTCTTCCTCCTCAAGTTTTTAATAATATGGTTGCTTTAGAAGAATTATATTTATTTAAAAATAGATTAGAAACTGTAAATTTTAATAATAATATTTCTCTTTTTGATAATATGAAACATTTAAAATTTTTAGATTTACATAGTAATAATTTAACATATTTTTATTTATTTAAAGAATTACCAGTTTTAGATTCTCTTTTATTAAGTTATAATCAAATTTCAAGAATTGAAGGATTAAATAATTGTATAAATTTAACAAATTTAGATGTTAATAATAATAAAATAGTAAATTTTCCAAGAGATATATTACAACTTAAAAAATTATCAACTTTAAATTTACAAAATAATGATTTAAATGAAATACCAAATGCATTAGGATTAATGAATAGTTTAGTTAGATTAAATATTGAAGGAAATCCTTTAATTCGTTTAGTTAGTAAAATGAGAAATTCAAGTACAGAAGAATTAAAAAATTATTTAAAAACTAGAATAACTGATCAAGATTTAGAAGGAACTCCAATGAATAAAAATGATTTATATGATATTAATATGAATGATAAAGAAAGAATTGTTTCTTTTATTAATAATAAAACTTTAATGATGAATAATAAAAAAATAACTGAATTACCAATTGAAGAATTTCAAAATTCAATTCAAAAAAATACACTTGATAAAATTGATTTTTCACAAAATCAAATAGAAAATATATTCACATTTCAATATATTTTAAATTTAATTCAATCATTATCAGATTTAAATTTATCTCAAAATTTAATTGATAAATTTCCAATTTGTATTTTATCACTTCCAAATTTAAAAATATTAAATATTTCAAAAAATAGAATTTATAAATTTCCATATGATGAATTAACATCTACTAATATTTCTGAATTAAAATGTTCTTTAACATATTTAGATATTTCATATAATAGATTAGATAAAATTCCAGATGTTACTGGTTTATTTACAAGTTTATCAACTTTAAATATTTCTAATAATAAAATTAGAACAATTGATAATATTTTAAATATGAAATTTTCATTACTTGATACTTTTAATGCTTCTGATAATCAAATTGATAAAATTCCTTTTAAAATTTATAAAAGTGTTCCTAATTTAAAATCTTTTTTATTTGCAAATAATAATATTAGAGATATACCTACTGATATTTGTTTATTAAATTGTTTAAATTCTGTTAATTTTTATGGGAATCCTATTAAAAGAATTAGAAATGAAGTATTAAGTAATGCTACAAGTTTAATGAATTATTTAAGAAAAGTTCATTCTTATGATAATGAAGATAAACAATATGAAAATTCTAGAAAAGGTCCCAATACAAATTATCCACAATCTAATAATGATAATCAAAATAATGGAAATCAATTTCAAAATCAAAATATAAATATGAATAATGATAGGAATTTAGGTCGTTTTCAAAATAAAATTCCATATGGATATGGTCATAATATGAACAATATTGAAACAAATCAAGGATATAGACGACCAATTAATAGAAATTATCAAGTTAATAATAATAACTTTAACAATGATAATAATTATTATAATAATAATAATTATAATAACAATAATTTTAATAATAACAATGGTAATAATTATTATAATAATAATAATAATTACATTAATAATAATATTAATTATAATAATAATAATTTTAACAATAATAACTTTAATAATAATAACAATAATAATAATTATTATAATAATAATTATAATAATAACAATTATAATAATAATAATTATAATAACAATAATTTTAATAATAACATTCCTCCTCAAGATAATATAAATTTTAATGCTGGTACAAAAAGAGGAATAGAACAAATAAACGAAGAAATAAAACAAATAGAATCAGAAATAAATACCCCAAATATTCCTCAATTTAAAAAAACTGATTTAAGAAAACAACTTCACGCCTTAATTCGTGAAAGAGCAAAAATAATGAAATAAAAACTATAAAAAATATATAAATAAAATAAATAAAATAATAAAATAAAATTAAAAAAAAAAATAAAATTAAAAAAACTTAAAAAACTTTAAAAATAGAAATTAAAAAAGAAAAAAAAAATAATGTCAAAAATAAAATTAATTCTCCTAATAATTTCCCTTCTCCTAAAATTAACAAAAGAAAAACTCGAAACTAAATGTCCAACTTATTCGGAAACAACATTAGAACCAAAAGAATGTTTATACAAACAATCATCAGAAAGATATTTATTACACAAATGTCCAATAAATTCAAAATGTATATTAGATAAAAATAATGAAGAAGGATTATGTCAAAAAACAGAAAAAGAATATGAAAAATTAGCATATCCAGGAGGAAAATGTGAAAAAGATTCAGAATGTCTTTCTGGAATATGTGAAAATAATATATGTGAAGGAAGAAAAGTTGGTGAAGATTGTATTGAAAATAATGAATGTAATTTTGGTTTAAGTTGCTTAAATGGTTTTTGTAAAATTCCAAAACCAAAATATACAAATTGTTTAAATAATTTTGAATGTAAATTTCCTTTAAAATGTTTTAAAGGAAAATGTACAGAATTATTCTCTATTGATAATGGTGTAGAAGTTGATGAAGAAAATGCATTTTTATGTAAAAGTGGTAGAGTTTATTTAGGAAAGTGTAATTCATTAAAGAATGAAAATTTATTATGTGATCGTGATAATAAATGTGTTTATAGTGATATTAATGGAAGTATTTTTGAAATTAATGAATTATGTCAATGTGAATTTACTTTTAGTGAACATGGTAATGTTATTAATAAAAAATGTTTAAATGGAGATTTAAATAATGAAAATTGGAATAAATTAATTGAAATAATGAAAAAAACACTTTTACCAAATAATACATTATATTGTAATATTGAAGAAAAAATAGGAAGTTATTGTAGAGAAACATTAAGACATAATTGGAATGCAAGAATAGAACAAATTTATTTAGATAAATATTTTATAGAATCAAAATATTCATCAATTTTACCAATAATTTCAAAAGAAAAAGATTTAATAATGAAAACAATTTATTCTTTTGATGATACACCACCTAAACAAAAACATTTCAAATGTGCAAAATTTTCATTAGGAACAATTGAATTTGATAATGAAACATGTGCATATGGATTAAATCCATTTAATGAATATGGAGAAGATATTCAAGTTTATGTAAATCCAAAACCATGTGAATTTGGTTATAAATGTAATTTTATTGAAAAAAAATTAATAAATAATTGGTCATATAATACAACATGTGAATATAAATTTGGTAAAAATCACTATCAAAATTATTTAAAATTTCCAGGTGAATCATGTACAACTGATAATATTTGTATGAGAGGAAATTATAATGATATAGGTGAATGTAAAAATGGTTATTGTAGTGGTCATTTAGAAAATGATATTTGTAAAAGTAATTCAGATTGTAATTTAGGTTTATTTTGTAATGAAACTATTGAAATATGTCAAAAATTAAAAGATGTTGGTGAATATTGTACAAATCAATATGAATGTAAAAATAATTTAGGTTGTATGAATAATACTTGTTTTGAATATTATTCTATTGATGAAGGTATTTATTTACAAAAAAAAGGAAGTAAAGCTTTTAAAAATTTATGTAAATATGGTCAAGTTGATGAAAGAAATGGAAGATGTTTAGGTAAGTTAAAATATTATAATGTTGATTCTTCTAAAATTGATTCTAATGGTTTTGTAAGATGTGAAATTGGAGAATTATGTAATTATACTTCTGGTGGTGATGAGAAAAATATTATTTCTAAACCTTGTGAATGTGGTTTTAATAAATATGGTTATTCATATTGTCCTTTGAGTCATGATTATAATATAAAAAATTGGGAAAAATATTTTAATATTAGAAAAAATTATTATATTGAAGGATGTCATACTTTAAAAAGATATGATTGTATTAATTATGATAATTATGATGAAATTAATTATTATAAAAGATTAACTGAAGATGGTCATAAATTTTATGGTGCTGAAGAAGGAGTTATAAGAACTTTAAATTCAAAAAATTTAAAGATTAATTTTTATTCAATTTTCATCTTACTTGTTATATTAATATAAAATATTTATTTTATTTATTTAAAAAAAAAATATAATCTCAAAAAAAAAATTATAATAATAAAAAATATAAGATTATTTAAATATTAGTATATCTAAAAAAATTAATTCAAACCAAAATAAGAAAATAAAAAAATGAATCAAGACCAACAAAATATAATAGACCCAAATTTACAATATCAAAATATGTTAAATATGAATATCCCATTTACAAATTTACAAAATCAATTTCAAACACCAATAATTCAAGAAAATAATCAAGATCAATTATCAAAAAATGAATCAGAAGAAGCAAAAAAAGGAAAAAGAAGATCAAAAAATGAAACTCAAGGAAGAACATTTATATGTAAATTATGTGAAAAAAGTTATTTATCATATCCAGCATTATATACACATTGTAAACAAAAACATAATACAAGTAATACAAGCGGAAGAGGAAGAGGAAGACCAAAAAAAGATAATGGAGATAATCAAGAAAGATTAAAATATAATCCTTTAGATGCTTCTTATTTTTTAAAAGAAAATCGAACTGGTTCAACTGAAATTGAAGACTTTGATAAAAGTATTAAAGATGCTTTTAATATTTTATATGGAAGTAATGAAAGTAGAGAAAGAAATTTAAAAAAAGAAATGAAAAATTATGATAATATAGAAAGTCATCCTTTTTTAGGTAAATTTCTTAAAAATTCACATGATACTTTAATTAAAATTGATAATGAGAAAGAAATTAGTGATAAAGTTTTTATGGATTATTTAAATAAAATGTCTATGCATGTTAATAATAATTATTTTACTAAATTAATTATTTTTGTTACTTTATTTAGAGAATTTGTTAATATTTCTAATAGAAAGAAAAAAAAAGATGAATTATATTATAAAAATGATAAAAATGTTTTTGATTTAAATGATGATACTGAATATACAAGTGAAAATTGTGCTGAAGATGTTCCTGATTTAAGTAATGAATTTATTAATGATTTTCTTGAAACTGATAAAAATTTATTTGATTTTAATAAAGAAGATTCTATTGATTTAACTCAAAATTTTTGTCATTGGATGTATGAAAATAATTTTACTTCTTCAAAATTAAGTTTAATTTCAAATGATAATAAATAAAATATTTTTTATATATTTTCAAATAATAAAACAAATAAAAAAATTCATTTATTTATTTATTGATAGTATTTTAATTTTTTTTATTCCAGAATTTAAAAAAAATAAAAAAAAAAATATAAAATAAATTAAAAAAAAACAATAAAAAAAAATTAAAAAAATCCATATTTCATTATCCATTTTATTATAAAAAACAAATTTATCATTTTATTTAACTTATTTATTTCTTTTTTTCCTTTTTTTCTTTTTTTCCTCCTTTTTCACCTTTTCCTCCTTTAGCTTTATTATCAACAACTTTAGTATAAGCAGTTCTACATCTTCCACAATATAATCTATCAGAATGTTCAGCTAAAAAAGTTCCAGGAGGACAAACTTTACACATTTGTTTTAATCTAATGACTTTTTCACCATCTACTTTATAATATTTCAAAATAGCCAATTTTACTTTTTTATGAACATGTTTCTTTTTTGTTTTTTTTACTTCTTTCTTCTTTTTTTTACCTTTAGCTCCTCCTTCTAAAGATATTATTAAATTAATTAAACAATTATTTTCTATTTTTTCATCTGTTAATTTTTTTCCATTTAATAATAAAGTTTGTTCATTTTTTGGTATTCCCATTTCATTTTCTATTTTTTCTCTTATTTCATTTGCATTTTCAGCATCAATTATAATTGATTTTCCTGTTATTGTTTCTATACGGATACAGACCATTAAATAAATAAATAAAAAATTAAATAAAAAATATAAAAAAAAATTAACAAAAATAAATTAAATTAAAAAAATATTAATTTTTCAGTTTATAAAATAATAAATAAGCATTTGATGAAACTAATCTATTTGGATTAATTTCTCTAACATCTTCATCATCATAATTATACCATGATTTACCATTTTTACATAATGCAGTATAATGACCTCCAATTGATATTCCAAAATGTTGATTTACTGCAAATAATTCATAAGAATATTTTTTATTTTCCTTATTTCCAACTACATAATCTGATAATTCTAAATTATAAATTGGAAAGTCAATTTCTGCACTATTTTTATTATTAAAAAAATAACCATTATTTTTAAATCTTTTTAATTGTATTATTAATATTCTTGGTAATTTATATATTTGTAATTGCTTTATTGCTTGTCTGTGTTCTTTACATTTTGAACAATACCATAAATTATTTTCATCTAATTTTTCCTTTTTTGATAATGCATTAAAACAAGAATATAAATCTATTCCTATATTAAATCTACCTTCATCATCTTTATAATCATCAAATAATTTTATACTATTTAAATCATTGTTTTTGAAATTATTTTTTGGGATTTCTATATAAATTAAAAAGTTTCTTTTTTTTGATTGTGAATTTAATAAAGTTTCAATTGTATCATCTTTATTAAATTTAAAATCACAATTATTACAATCTTCTCTTTTACAATAATCACATGGTGCATGATCTCTTGAACATGAAGTTAAATTATTTATTATTTTTAATTTAATTTTATCATCTGAAAAATTAGAATTTTCTTCTTTATAATATTTATAATAATATTGTTTTATTGTATCATACATTTTTTGAACATTATCATTCTTATCAAAATAAAATGGTCTAGGAAAAAATAAAATATAAGGATCATATTTTTTATTATTAACCATAGGAATAAAATAAAAAGGTTCTTTATTTTCAATTTCATCTTCATCAAATTCATAAATAATAATTTTACAATCAGGACTATGATTTTGTAAAATAGCTTGTTTATAAAGTTGATAAATTTGATATCTTTCATTTAAAACACAAAGATACATTTTTTCATCATTACAAAAAATATAAACATACTTTTTATCTTTATTTAATTTTTTAGTAATTTCTTCACAAGTATCATTTTCTCCAATTTCAAATCTAATTTTTCTAATATTATTACTTTTATTATTAATAACATAAGCATAACCATTTAATCCATTATTAGGAATAGGTAAACCTAAACACATAAATTGATCATAATTAATATTACTTTTATCACAAACTGGACATTGTACAGTTGATTTAAATTGTCCATAAAATAAATCAACAATAATAGAATTATCTCTTGATAAATTACAATTCCACCATCTTTCACTTGCTTGTTCATCAGTTTCATTTGGTTGTTGTTCATTTAATTCAACATATTTTTTTTCTTTATTTCTATTTAAATCTTCATGTATATTATCTAACATAAAAGTTAACATTTCATGTGAATCTTGTTGAGAAAAACCTGCAAATTGTTTTACAAAATGACCAAATAAATCTTTAAAATTTAAAGGATGAATAAAACTTTTATCTTGAACCCATAATTTATCTAATAAATCAAAATAACATGAAACTATTAATCCACCTGTTCCAAATTTATTATTTGTATTTATTTCACTTTTATACATTCCACTTATAAAGTATGTTGTTAATAATTCACAATTACTTAAACATTGAATTGCACTATTCATAAAACATGTATTACCTAAATTCATTAATCCTGTTAAACCGTGTTTTGAATTTGAATTTAAAAAATCATCTACTGATGAATCTAAAAGAGTTTGAATATTAAATTTTTCTACTAATATTGAATTAAATGATTTGTGAAATTTTATGTGAGTTTTATCTTTTTTATAACATTTTTTTGAACAATATTGTACTGTGCATGATGGAAATCTTAAACATTTTCTAAATGAGTTTTTATCTTTTTCTTTTTCTGTTTTGTGACATTTGTTACATACTAATTCTTCTATGTTTTGATATTTTATTGTGTTTTCAAAAAAAGTGTTTTTCGTGTCTTTTGGATTTATTTCTATTATTATTTCTGTTTCTTTTATATTGTAATTTGATATAAATGATGAAAAGTCTTCTTCTGAATTTATTATATTTATTTTTAATGATGGAATTATGAGATCATATTTTGGTTCATTTTCATCATTTTTATTATTTTCTTTATTTGAAATGTTTTCATTATTTGTTTTATTTTCATTATTTGTTACTTTTTCATTATTTGTTACATTTTCATTATTTGTTTTATTCTCATTAGTCGTTTTATTCTCATTATTTGAATTATTTTCATTATTTGATTTATTTTCTTTATTTGACTTATTTTCATTAGTTGTTTTATTTTCATTACTTGATTTATTTTCTTTATAAGAATATATTATTGTGAGTATATCAAATTTTTCTAATTTTTTATTAGTTGTATATATTGTTAAATTTATATTTGAAAAATCAATTTTTTCTTCATTATTTATATTATTATTAAAAAAATTATCCAATACTCTAGTTATTTTATTTGTGAATTCTTGTAATGTTGTTTTTTTTGATATTTGAATTGCTCTTCTTCTCACATAATTTTCCTTATTTCTATCATAGAAAAATTTAGATAAAATTAATATTTTCATTTGTATTAAATGAAGTTCTTCTTTTTTTCTTTCAATTTCAAACACATCATATATTCCAAAATTATCTTTTAAAATATTATATTTTGATAAAGGTAAAGTAATATAGTTATCTTCATTTAAATCATTTTTAATAAAAACATTAGTATATTTATCTTGAGGATCATACCAAAAATCTTTATATTCAATAATATCTATATTATTAATTGGACCACAATATATTCCTTTATATGTGACTTTATTTCCATTTATCCAATTTTTTTTAACCTCTTCAGGGTCAAAAAAATTATTAATATTTTTCCCTTTTAATAATTCATTAATAAATAAATTGCAATTTTCATACCAATTTTTATCAATAAGAAAAATTGATTCTTCATTTAATTTTTCATCTTTTGTTTCTTCTTTTCCTTCTTCATTATCATTTTCTTTTTTTTCTTCTTTATTTTCATCTTCAAAAATTTGTTTAATTTTTTTTAATAATTCCTCATTATTATTAAAAAGTTCTTTTTTATCTTTAAATATATCAGATTTAATATTTGAATCATACATTTTATTAATTGAAATATATTCTGGAAGATCAGATTTAGGAAGATATGAAGTAATTTGTTTACATAAATTAATATAAAAAAAAGCAAAGAGATTATAAAATTTTTTTAAACTTAATTGAACTCTTAATAAAGCTTTGGCTATTGTAAAAGAATCACTATCTAATAATTCTTTATTTTTATAATTTGTAATATATAACTTAAAACATTTGAATGAATAAAAAATTAATGAAAGATTATCTTTTAAATTTTGTGCCATATGACACTTGAATGCATATGCTTTTATTTTATCTGATAAAGATATTGTTTTTTCAAGAAGAATATAATTTAAATATACATCATTTTTAATACTATCATTTATGTTTTTTTTTATGTAATTGGTTAACTCTCCGATATTTACTTTTTCATTCATTTTTTTAAATAAAAAAAGAATTATTTAAATTAATAAATAGTAAATAAAATATTTACCATTCTTTAAAATTCAAGATTAAATTATAGAAAAATTGTACTTATTAATATTTTTCAAATATTATCTTATTCAAAAATAGATAAAAACTTATTTAAAAAAATGAAAATAAAAATTTAATTTTAAATAATTTAATATTAATAAAATTCATTATTTTTATATATTATAATAAAAAAATATTTTATTAAATATTTTATTTTATCAAAAAATAATCAAATAAAGTTTACAATCTTATCTTTTTTAATTTTATTCTTCCATTCAAAAATATAAAAAGATTCATTAATAATATTATCCATTTTTTAATTTTAATTTTTTAAAATTAATATTTTATTAGAGATTTATAAATATTATTTTTATTTATCTATGGAAACTATTCATGGGAAAACAAAATCAATTGATGAAATACTTGAATATAAAAAAGAAATAGAACAAAATTATGAAGTAACTTAAAACAATAAATTACAAATTAGGATTTTGATAAAATAATCAAAATTTTAAAACGAATGGAACAACTTCAAGTAACATATGAAGATTTAGCGGTATAAATAAATATTATAATTTTATAAGGGGAGCAAAATAGGAATAACATTAAAAAAATTAACAAAATCAAAAGAAAAAGAATTATCACAATTATCAGAGAAACTAATAGTAAAATGGAAAGCAATAATTAAAAATTCAAAATCAAAAGAACATAATTCAAAACAAAAAATAGACAAAAATATAAATTATTCCCCATCAGCATCAACAACAACATCAACAATAAAACCAATAAAAAAGCCATTAAACAATAATAATATTAATCAAGAGAAAAAAGAACAAAAACCAAATGAAACAACTAAAAAAATTCCCCCTGAATTAATAAATAAAAATCATTCAGAAATGAGAAATACAATGAAGAAAATATTATATGAAGCAATAATGAAAAAATTACCAAATGGTTTTTCTGAAAAAGATGTAGTAGAAAAAATAATACCATTAGAAGAAACAATGTCACAAAAATTACAAGGCTCAAAATATATTAATAGAGGACAAGCATTAAGTTCTCATATTTTAGATTCTGATAATGAAGAATTTAGAATAAAGATTTTAAAAGGAATTTTATCACCAAATGAATTAGTTACTATGGATACTAATGATATGGTAAGTACTGAAGAAAAAAAAGAAAGAAAAAGAATTGAAGAAAATTTATTTGAAGCTAAAAGAAGTGATTGGAATAAAAGACATTCTACTGTTAAAGAAGGTGTTTATACTTGCTTTAAATGTCATGGTAGAAGAGTTACTACTCAAGAAATTCAAATGAGAAGTGCTGATGAACCTATGACTTTGTTTATTACTTGCTTTGATTGTGGGAATACTTGGAAAATTGGGTAATTTTTTTTTGTTTTATTTTTTTTTTTTTATCGTTTAAAATAGGTTATTTTTTTTATTTATTTTTTTATTTTCTAATTTTTTTTTAAAATGATTTTAAATTGTTTTTTTCTTTATTAATTTTTATCTTTTCTTTTTGCTTTTTATTTTGTTTTATTGGAATTTATTTATATTAAGGTTAATTTAAGATTATTTTTTTTAATAATTTATTTTACACACATTAACAATGAATGAAATTAATGATTTAAAGGAATTATCAAAATATATTGATGGAATTAATAAAAATATTAATGAAATAGATATAGAAATAAAAAAAAAAAAAACTAAAACTTTTTCATTAGAAAATAAGAAAATAAATGAAAATGAAACAAAAGAAAAATATGAAGATATTAATTCTCCAATATTTGGGAAAACAAAATATAATGAAATATATTCAAATAATGAGAATATAGATAATAATTCAACAATAAAAGAAAAAATTCATTCAATTAAATCATCATCAATTTCTCCTGAAATAATAAGAGAAGTAAAAGATATAATAGATAAAACAAGTCAAGATATTTTATCTAAAAAACTTTTATGGAATTCAGAAACAAATAAGATAAATGATAACTTAAGACATTCTTTTCCTTATTTTGGTGTTAGTGATAAAAATCCAAATAAGAGCAAAAAAATAATAATTGAAAATCCAATAATTGCAAATAAAAATATTCAAATAAACAAATTACCAATAAAAAGTGGTAAAAAGAAAGTAGCCAGAAATTTAAAAAAATCTATTGGTTTATCAAATTATATTTCTTCGATTAATCAAAAAGTGAATAAAACAACTGTAAACCCAAATTATAAAATTGATCAAAAATTTGTTAATATTAGAAAATTAAAATTACAAAATATATATAATTCAATAAATAATAATTCTATATCTAATGCAAGTAAAAGAACAAAAAGAACAAATAATTCTTTTACTTTAAATAAAACTATGCCTTTTATAATGAGAGATAAAAATAAAATTAATTTAAAATCAATAAATAATAATTCAAATATTTTTATTGGAAATACTATATCATATAATCGTAAAAATTATCATAAAAATTCAATTCCTAAACAAAGAGTTGTTAAAGAAAATTTTAATAAAATTTCAGAATTTAAATATTCAAAAAAAGAAAATATTGCAAATATTTGTTCTATTGTTGAACAAATTAATAATTTAAGTAATCCTAAATATATTTATCAAAAAAATAATTCTGAAAGAAAGAAGATTTATGTTAATAGAACAAATGAAACAAAAAATGCAAGTTTCATTCAAAAAAAATGGAGAGAATATTATATTAAAAAGAATATTATTGATAAATTTAAGATTGATAAATGTAAAAATGAAATGAGTGATGTTGACTTTTTACAATTAAGTAAATTATTTTTATATTCAGATTTATTAAAAAATAATAAATATTTCAAAGAAATGATACTTAATATGAATAAAGTAACTGAATTGTATAAAAAATGTTTATCTAGTAAAAAATTTAACGACGTAAAAAATATTTTATTAAATAAAAATCCAAATGAAAAAGGGATATATTCAAAAATAATAAACATCCATTTAAAAGAAATGAAAAAAAATACAACAACATCACACAGAAAATAAAAAAAATATATTTTATAAATAAAAAAACAACAAAAAAAAAAGAAACTTTCCAAATTATTAAACTTAAAAAAATTCATATTTAAAAATATATTGAAAATAATTATATTAAATTAAAAAAAAAATTTATAAAAATCAATATTTAAAAAAAAATAACGTTTAATACAATACATTATACAATATAAAACAATCAAAAATTAAAAAAAATATATATATAAAATGGGAGCATGCTGTGGAGGAGGAATACAAGATGAAGAGATAAAAAATGCAAAAGATTTAAATGACTTAATAAAATTATTTGATGAAAGAAAAAATAAATTACCAGAAGAAAAAAAACAAATTCAAGATCATTGTGATGATCCAACAAAAGAAGTAGATGCAATTAATGTAGGAGGAATAGATATTGAAATCTTAAAAAAGAGAATTCCATATTTAGATGAAGTAGAAGAAGCTTATGAAAAAATAATAAGCAATCTTAAAAACAATCCAACTATTCCTTTAAGTGATGCTAAATCTTATTGTAGTAATATTGCTTCTCATTATTTCTTAACTTATGATCCTAATGGAGAATTAAAAGCTGATGTTGAGAAATTTGATCAGTTTATTTCTAAATGGCAAGCTGATCATCCTAGTGCTTAATTATTATTGGATTGTTTTAGATTTTTATTTTTATTTAATTGAATTTTCTGTTCAAAAATTTAATTTTTTTTTTTATTTGTTTTTATTTTTTTTTTTTTGGAATTTTTATTTTTAGATATTCTTTTATTATGAATGTATAATATTTTTTTTTATTTTAAATGTTTAATTTAATTAAAAAATGAAAAAAAATAAATGAAAAAGAAAATAATATATGATAAAGAACAATATAAAATTCAACAAAATATATTAAAAAATAAAAAAGCAGAAAGAGATTTAGCAATTCATAATGAAAAACTGTTTTTATTAGAAAAGAAAAAAGAATTAAAAAATAATAAAATTGAAGTACAAAATCAAATATTAGATTGTTTAAAAGAAACAGAAAAATTTTATTATCATACTCAAAAGTCTGAAAATGAATTAATTACATATATTGCATTTTTACTTTCAAAAATGTATTTAAACCCAGAATTAACAAATCCAAAAATAATAGAAACATATAAAAATACAAATGAATTAATTGAAAAATATCAAAGAATAAAAAGTAATGAATTAAGTAAAATAAATAAAGAAATTGAATATAAAGCAATTGAATGGTTTGAAAATAAAGAAAAAGAACAAACAAATAAATTACTAGATCAAATAAATATACAAGAAAAAGTATTTATAAAAGTGAGAGAAAAAACAAAAGAATTATCAGAAATTAAAGATAATTTTGCCAAAATAAATGATAATATAGACAAATACATTCATAAAAGAGATAAATTAAAAGTACAACGAGATTTAATTAAAAGTGAAAATGATTCATTAAAAAAAATTAAAAATAAATTGACTGAACAATATGATAAATTAAAAGAAAAATGTAATAAAATATTTGGAAAGAATTTTAATATTTTAGATGATGAAAATATGAATCTTTCAATAATGAAAGATATTTATGAAAAAAAATTAATGTGTATGAAAAAAAAAAGGTTAATTAAAAGTGCAAGTGCAAGTACATCTTTAACATATAATCATCAAAATAAAAATAAAAGTGAAATTTTTAAAAATAAATCTCAAATTACATCAACAGTAGATTTAAATGAAATTATTCATTATTTAATGAAAGAAAATAAAAAAATAAAAAAACAATATAATGATGTTGTTTTCATTAATACTCAACTTCATAGAAATAATTTTAATTTAAAAATTTTAATTGAAAAATGTATTGAAGATTTAAATTATGAATATAAGAATTCAATATATATTAATCAAAATAAAAATAAAGGATTAAATAAAATAATATTTAGTAAAATAAATCAAAGTATACCAGATTTAGAAAAATCATTATATATATTAACATATATTCATGATAATGTACTTGGGAAAAATAAAATAAAAACATTAATTAAATCAAATTCACTTATAACAATAAAAACAAAATCTCCTCTTTTAAGATTTTCTAAATAATAAATAAAAAATTAAAATAAATCTATTTTTTACAAAAATAGAAAATTTAAAAACATATTAAATATTAAAAAAATAATCCTATAAAAAAAAATAATTTAAATTAATAATGACTAATAAAAAACTAATAAAAACAAACACAAAAAAAAAGAAGCAAAAAAAAAAATTATATATAATAATATATATAAAATCAATAATATAATATATTAATGAAGATTTTTCATAGGACTTCCAAAACTAGCTTTATATTTAATAATTTCATCAACAAACTTCTCAAATATAATAGGTGTATCAAGAGGTAAATTTTTACTAACTCTCCCATTTTCCCAAAACTGTTTTTTCATCCTTCCATTTTCAATAATAATAGTATCCCCTTCTAACAAAGAATTTTTCCATAATCCCATATAAATTTTTCTATGTGAATAAAAAACTCCAAAACCTTCTTTTTTATCTTCATAAAATTCTCCTTCATAAAATTTACCATCAGGCCAAGTAATAATACCATAACCATGCATTTTATTATTTTTCCATTCACCTTCATATTTCCTATTATCTTTAAAAAAAAAAGTACCAATTCCACTAATACTCCCCCCTTGAAATTGTCCTTCATATCCACCATTACCTTCAAAATTTAAAATACCATAACCTTCTTTATTACCATCAATATATTCTCCTAAATAATTACTACCACGAGGCCATTTTTCAATACCAAAACCATTTTGTTTATCATTTTTCCAATAACCTTCATAAGAAGCTTCTTTTTTTGTTTTATAATAACCAATTCCTTGTGCTTGAAAATCATTCCAATAACCAGTATAAATATCACCATCTTCATGTATTAATTTACCAAAACCTAATACTTTATCTTCTATAAATTCACCTATAAATTTAGATACATCTTTCCAACATAATATTCCTAATCCATCTCTTTTACCATTTTTCCATTCACCTTCATATGATGATTCATCTTCAAATATTTTTGGATATTTTCTTCTTTTATCATCAAATGGACCATCACGAGGATCTTTTGGGTCATTTATATTTCTTTGACTTTTTTTACCTTTTATAAATGGATCATGTGAAAATATTAAACTTTCTTTTAATTCTGCTTTTACTGTTGGAATTACTATTGATGAATCTTGATTTATACTTTTTGAATTTTCGTTTGATTGATTATTATTATTTTTTTTTAGTTGAGTGTTTGAATCTTTTAATATATTGTTATTCATTTGTTTTGAATTATCTTTTGTTCCCATTCTTGTATTTTCATTTGTTGGTCTATCCATATTTACATTTAAGTTTATGTTTACGTTTATATTTTTTGTATTCATGTCTTGATCTTTTTTTAATATACCACGATTTTTTTTCTTTTTTAAAAATCTTTTTATTCTTGTCTGTAGGAATATTATTTTTGAAAAATTTGGTTGTTGTGAAAATCTATTAGTTGTTATTTTATTTTTCATTTTGTCATTTTGAAGTGATTCGATATTTACTTCTGCCTGTTTTTTATTAGGATTTGAACAGACAGTCGCACAAGTTCCCATTTATTTTATTTTTATTTTATTTATTTTAAATAATATTAAGTTAAAAATAAATAAATGGATATTAATGATTCAAACGCAGAAACATTAAGTAAATCAACACATCATCAAGGTTCAAATGTTTCTAAAAGTTTTATTGATAATTTATATTATAAATATAAAAATAATTTTACTAATTATCTAATTGATAATAAAGATTCTATTAAATTATTAGTTAATAATTCTACAATGAAAAAAATTAATGTTGTTGATTATTTTAATAAATTAAATTCTAATGAAAATTTAACTCCAATTCCTCATATGATAAAAAAAAAATATAAAAGTGAAAAGGAAAAAAAAGAGTTTTCTAAAATTGAAAGAGATGCTGTTTGTTTAAGAAGAATTGAATATAGTTTTATTAATAAACAAAATTATATTATAAAAAAATATAATTGTAAAATTAAAAATATTATAAAAATACAAAAATATTTTAGGGGTTTTTTATTTAGAAAAATAATGACTAGAGTTAATAATTTAATGAAAAAAATTGAAAAATTACTTATGCATATAAAAAGATTTTTTCTTATTAGGATTTTAAAAAATATGAAGAATTTAAAAAAGAATAATACTGAGAAAAAAATAAATATAATCAAAAATGATAAATTAGATTTTAAACATTGTTTTTCAGATTTAATAAAAAATTATTTTAATGATGAAGAAGAAAAAAAAGAAAATCAAAAACTAAATAAAACAAAAAGAAAATCAGTAATGGTAGGAACAAGTGAACAAATATTAAAAAATAATTTAAAATCAAAAGTTAAAGAATTCAATTCAAATACAAAAGATGAAAAAATAAAATTGAATAATAAAAATAAAATAAAAAAATCAATAATACTTGAACCATATCAAAATATAATTAATTCAATGAAAAAAACTCAAAGAAAATCATGTGTTATTAATTCATCATTTAATAATAATATAGGGGAAAAAAGAAATTCATTAAAAATAAATATAATCGAAAATGATAAATTAGATTTTAAACATTGTTTTTCAGATTTAATGGAAAGTTTTTTTAATGATGAAGAAGAAAAAAAAGGAAATAAAAAACCAATACATACAAAAAGAAAATCAGTAATGGTAGGAACAAGTGAACAAATGTTAAAAAATAATTTAAAATCAAAAGTCAAGGAATTCAATTCAAATATAAAAAATAAAAATTTAAAATTGACTAATATAAATCAAAGAAAAAAACCATTAATACTTGAACCATATCAAAATATAATTAATTCAATGAAAAAAACTCAAAGAAAATCATGTGTTATTAATTCATTTTCATTTAATAATAAGAAAAATGAAAAAAAAAATTCAAATAATTTTCAACAATATAAAAGAAGTAAAACTGTTATAAAATATTATAAACCTAAAATTCCATTTTTCTTAAATCAAATTAAAAAAAAAAATAAAAGAAAAAAAACATGGAATACAAATAGTATTTCTTTATTAAAAACAAATCCAATTCAAGAAGTTGATTCATCATTTGAAAATAATAATCAAAGTATTTCAAGTATTAATAAGAGTTCTTTTCAAAATTCTAATATTGAAAATTCAAAAGAAAAAAAATTAAAAAATGAAACAATTGATTTAAATTTTGATATGGAAATTGAAAATTTACCAAATAATTTTATTATTAATAATGAAAATGATGTATTTGATCCTAAAATTATTTTATTGATTTTACTATTAAAAAAGGATATTACTTTTAAAATAAAAACATCTGTTTTTAATTTAATAAAGAAGTATTCAAGAAAAAATTATTCAATAGAAAATAATTTTGATACAATTCAGGATAATTTTAATGAAATTAATAAAGATAGATTTGAAAATATTTCTATTATATATAAAAAAGCTTTTAAATTTATTAAAAAAAAAAATACTTGAATTTTTATATTTTATCAAATGATAAAATATTAAGGTAATTATAAAATTTCATAAAGTTAAAAGGTATAAATATAATTAGTATATAAATATAAAATATAAATAAAAAACTAATTGGGTTTTTCTTTTTCTCCCATTTTTTCATTATTCAATATATTAAAGAAAATATCTTTAGGAATAATTCCTAACATCTTTCTAGTTTTATTTAATTCTAAATTCTTTTTAATTGCAAATGGAGTAATATAACAAATATAAAACAAAGTTACGAAAACAAATGCAATAATATTTATAATAACTATATTATTTTTCAAATTAGTAAATAATTTTTTAATTCCATTATCAACTGAGTCTCTTAAATCAGTAATAATTGGTCTAATTAAATAAATTACAGTAACTGTAAAATTTTTAAAAATTACATTATTAAATAAATAAAAAGGATTTTCTTCTTCAGGCCCAGTATTATTATATTTTTCAGTACCATAATATAATTCATTATATGTATAATTTTTATCAATTACATCATAAATTTTAATTTCTATTGCATTAAATAAATAATAAACATTATTCATTAAATAAGAATATACAAGAGCTAAACCTTGATTAGTAATATTACTAGAAAAAAATGAACAATTTAAAGAATAATTAGTAAAAAATTCATCAATATAATTACATAATGATTTTATTTCAACATAATTATATTTATTTTTAATCTCATCATTTAAATGATGTTGTGAAATATTACCATATAATCTATTATATGTTCTTGAAATATTATAATATGAATTTACTATTTCTGCTCTTACAGTTTCTTTTCTTGAAGCTAATTCCACATCTGAAAGTAAAATTGGATAAAATAATAAAAATAATCTTAAATTATTTAATATTACAACAGGTATTCTTTCATATTTAATTGTTAAATATTCTACTGCATCAAAATATGGTACTTTTGTTAAATTAATTACAATATATATTGTTATATAAATACATAATATCAATTCTAAAAAATAAAATAATACAGTTAAAAATAAATTGAATTTTAAATCTCCTAAATTCTCCATTGTACTCTTCTTTTTAAATTGTTTTTTCTTTTTTTTAACTTTTTTTTTTATTTCTTCTTCTGGTTGAATTAATGAAGAAGCTTCACTTGGAATACTTTCATTTTCACTTTCTAAATTTATTTCAGGTTCAGCTATCATATTATTTGGTGTTTCTCTATTTAATTTAATAAATTTTTCACATTTAGCTAAAATATTTCTAATTGGTTCATCTCCGATTTTAAAAAAATATTTTAAATATTTTTCCTTTTCAATTATTAATATAAGACTAGCTTTTCCTCCAAAATAAGTAGCAATTATTTCAAGAATAATTAAAATAATTAAATATATATAAATTATTTTTTTTTCATCTTTAATTTGTTGATTTATTTCTGTAAAATAAGCATCAAAAACTTCTTCAATTCCTTCTATTAAAGTATCAACATTAAATACTACAAAATATAAATTTACATTTTGAGGATTTAAAGAATTTTTATTACTATTTCCAAAATCAAATAAAGAATAATCATATTCATTTAAAGCATCTGTTATTTTCATTTCTAATGAAGTATATGTTAAACCTTTTGTTGTTGTTTGATAATTTTTTATTATTATTGTATAATTATCAACATAATCTCTTGTTTCTTTTGAAATATCAATATTACTATAACAAAAATATTCAATTTCTTTTATTGATGATTCATATAATTCTAATATTGTATTTTTACAATATTCATAATATGAATCTTTATCTTGATATAAATTTGTATATTTTTCATTTAATAATAAAATAATTTCAACAACAAAAAAATTAGTATTTAAAATATCTCTATAAATATTAGATAAGTAATTAATTACTGTATGAACTTTTAAAATATTATTTCTTGATGAATATAAATTGATAAAAAATAAAAGAGAAATTATCAAAATACAAACAAGTATTATTAAATATATAACAACAAAAATTAAAATTGCTTTATTAATAATTTTAGCAGAAATCATTTTTTGAATTAATTCATTACTTCTTTCAGTTAAAGTAATTTTTTTTTCTGTATCTTGTTTACTTAAATTAGTACCAACTTGAAAACTAATAGATTTATTATTATTTTCTTTAGAACTTTGTGGTCTAGATTTTTCTTTTTCTTCTTTAATAAGTTGTTCAACTTTACTTTCTTTATTAAAACCTTTAACTTCAACTGCAATATTTTGATTATAATTAAAAACAGAAAATTTAATATTTCCAGTTTTAACTTTATAATAATCCATTATATCATAATCATCATTAAATAAAGATCTTCTATTACTTATTTTATTCTCTTTTTCTTCATTTTCTTCATTTTCTTCTTCATCTTCTTCATCATATTCATCACTTTCTTTTTCTTCACTTTCATCATTTGAATTATTATTAGATAAATCATTATGTTGAAAGTCAGGTTGAAAAAATCTATCATTAAAATAATCACCAATTGGTTGAATTTTTTCACCTTTTAATGTCTTATCTTGTAATAAAAAAACTTTATCATTTAAATCAAAATTTATTTCATCTACATTATTAGGAACAAAATTTTTTCCAATTTGAGGAAAATCTTTTCTTTTTTCTATTTCTTTTAATGATGTTATTGAATTTCTTTTTGCTCCCCCAATTTGACCAACAATACTATATCTTTGACTAGAAGAAAAAATTGTTGAATCTTTCATATCAGAATTTTCAAATCTAAAAATAAAACCACATGAATTTGATTCAATTGTAATTTCTTCTGCAATCATTCTATATTTTTTATTATTTTTCCAAGTTATAACATTTTCTTTAAAATATTTTTGTCTTAATAGTTTAATTTTAACTTTTAATTTTTCTGAATATTTTGAATTTATTAATTTTGTTAAAACATCTTCATTAAAATCTTTAATAAAAGGAGTTATATCATTATTACCATTAATAACTTGATTATTTAAACCTAAATAATCTAATGAATTTGATGAGAAAGATTCAATTATTAATTTATGATTAGTTAAAAAAAAATATACTCCAGGAGAAAAAAAATTAAATTGTTCTGCATCATAATTAATTTTAGAAAAAATAATTGGATTATAATCTTCATCTAATATAATACCAACTTCTAAATTAACTGGAAGAAGACATTTAGAACTTGTTTTTAATAAAGCAAAATGATTTTTTAAATTTTTTTGGTGACTTTCTCCAATTTTAGAAACTACAATTTTCTTTTTTAACATTTCTAAATGAGCTTTATGAATACAATCAGGTAATAAATAATCTAAATTTTGACCAATTAATTCTTGATCAGAATATCCTAAAATATGACAAAAACCTAAAGAAATTCTACTAATAATTCCAAAATTTTCTTCTTTACCAGAAATCACCATAAATTGAAATTCTGCAGAAGGAGTTAAAGAATTTAAATCTAAAGTTTTAGATTGAAAAGAAATTTCAGATTCATTTTGTTCTACATTTAAATATAAATTTGCTTTTTCTTGATCATTTAAAATATCTCTTATATACATTCCATATAATTTAATTGTTTTTTTATTTTTATAATCTGAAGCTTGAAGTAATTTAAATTTATCATCAATTTTATCCATCATTTCATTTATTTCTACTCCATATTCACTTAATTTTGTTATGTCTTCTATATCTAATGATGTTAATAATAAATTCCAAAAATATGAATATATTGTTGATATTTTTGATATCATTGATATTAATTGATTACATTGATATCTAAATGATAAATTTGATTTATCTACTCCGTCTTCTATTCCTTTTTCTTCTAATCTTCTTTTTATTCTATAAACTAAGAAATCTTGAGAAAATGATAAATTTTTTAATTGACATACATTTATTAAATTTATGTAACCTTTATTATATCTTCCTAATTTATCTATTTGAAATAATGCATATGTTACTTTTAATATTATACTATCTCTAAAAAAATTTATTGCATCACGAAATAAAATATCAACTTGTTGAAATAAATAATATTCAAATTCTTTATCATTTATATGTGATTGATTTTTAAAAGATTCTATTTTTTTTTTTAAAATTAATTCATCATTTTCTAAATTTTGACTTTGTAATTTTTCAGATAAATATGCAAAAATATCAAATAAATTTTCTCTTTTTGTTCCTCTTTGTTCAATTGCATCTATCATTAATCTAATTTGATTATAAACATCAATATCATTTTCAATTACAACATTAGCAGAAGTCATTCTTCTTTTAGGACAAGTTAATGCAAGAATAAGAATTAATCCAATTCCAATAAAAAATATATTTAACATTCCTTCAAAACTTGTTTTAGAAACCAATTTTCCAACAAATAAACAAGCACTATCCCAAAAGTAAATTAAATTTAAATAATAAAATACATTTGCCATTATATTATTATCTTTTTGATATTTTGATTCTAATTGATAACAATATGTAACATACATTGATGATAAAAACATATAAACAACAACAACCATTAAAATATCTTTTTTACATTGAATTTCTAATAATATTATTGTAAATGCTCTTATATATAAAAATTGTAATGAACCATTTATTATAAATGCTTTTGAAATAAATTGTTCCATTTTATCTTTTTTTGAAAATGAGAAAGATATAAAAATATGTGAAAGATACATTATAAAAATAAACGAAATAACTGATAGAACTAAATAAATTAAATGATCTGTTGACCAACATTTAAATTTACTTTCAAAATAACTTTCACTATCACAGATAATAATTGTAAAGAAAATTTCTAAATAAATAAAAAATTTATATACCTATAAAAGGAATTAACAAAACTGATCTTATTAAACTAATTAATTCCCTCATAATTGCCATTATAGTAGATTTTTTTTCTATTTTTTGTCCAGTTATAGAACAAATAATAAGAAAAAAATAAAGAAAGAAATTTAAAAATATTACTAAAAAACAAAACAAAATAGATAAAAGAAAAAAATCATGATTATTATCAAAATAATGTAAAAGTCTAAAATATTGTAAAAATGAACTAACATTATTATAAAATTTTCCTCCTTTCCAAGAAGATTTTAACTAAATAATATTAATTAAATTTATTACAGGAGCATTTATAGTTAAAGAAATAATTTGAAATACTTGAATAACAGCCATTAATATTTCCTTATTGATAGATATAGAATATTTATTAAAAGTTTGATATATAACATTATAATTTGCAAGTTTTAATCTTAATAAAAAAGGATCTTTCCCCTCATTTCTATTCATAATATTTAAAAAATTTGAAATATAAAATTCATTAAATAATAAAATATTAAAAAAAGAAAATATAAAAAAAAATTAAAAAATGGAGCAAAATTCAAATACAATTCCCTCTGAAAAACAAAATCAAACAGAACAAAAAAATGTTTCTCAAAATCCAAATCCTCAAAATTCAACATCTCATTCTCGAACATTATCATATTCAAAAGATCCAAATAATAATAGTCGTTCTCATTCTCAAAACAAAGAAGGGAAATATTCATCAAATTATTCTAATGATAGGCATTATTATCAAAGAGTAAGATATCATAAAAAAACATCTCGTGAAAATTCAGCTGAAAATCCAGGTAATGTATTATATATATCAAATTTACCAAGAGATATAAATGATGAAGAATTAAAAGAAAAATTTGAAAAATATGGTAAAATTGAAGAAATAAAAATAATAAGAGAACCTTTATCAAATGATTCAAGAGGATTTGCTTTTATTACTTTTGAAAGTAATAAAATTGCAAAAGATATTATAGATAAATTTAATAATAGTGATTTTAGAGGGAATATTATTAAAATTGAAATTAGTAAAAGAAGTAGACCTTATAAACCAACACCTGGTGTTTATTTAGGTCCTAAAAATGAAAGAAGAAGATTTGATAGGAGAGATTATTATAGAAGGAGATATAGAAGTAGAAGTAGGAGTAGAAGTAGAAATAGATATAGAAGTAGAAGTAGGAGTAGAAGTTATAGAAGGTATTCTGGAAGTAGAAGTTGGAGTAGAGATAGAAGAAGAAGTGGAAGTTTTTATAAAGGGAGAAGGTAGGTTTTTTTTTTTTGATTTAATTATTTTTTTTTTTTTCTTTTTTTATAAGTTTTATTTCACTTTTTCTTATTTTTTTTAGCTTTAGTAAATTTTTTTTATTTGATTTTATTTATTTAATTAATATATGTTAGAACTAAATAAATTATTTTTAATATTGATTTAAACATAAATTTTATTTTTTATAATTTTATTACTATTATTTAAATATAAAATCTTTAAAAAATAAATAAAAAAATATATATATTTCCTTTCTTTAAGTTATTTTATACTATAAAATCAATTAAATCATATCAATTTCATTTGAAATTTGATTATATTTAATTAAAAAAGAATATTTTAACATGAAAAAACCAAAAAAAAAACAAATTAATTTTAAAATTAAATTAAACTTTTTTAAATTTAATTTAATTAAACAATTAAAAAATAATTCAAAAAAATAATAAAACACTTAACAGTATGTCAAGAGTAGTAAGATATTCTCAAGAAAAGAAAATTTCCAATAAAAAAAATATCTCACCATCACCATCAGAAATAGAAGACAATTACAGAATAATAACAGAGAACTTAGTATATATAATAGGATTAAGTGAATCAATAGCAGATAGAAATACTTTAATTAAATTTGAATATTTAGGTCAATATGGAAAAATTTTAAAAATTGTAATAAATAAAAAAAAAGCATATCATCAAAATTCAAAATATGGACCAAGTTATAGTGCATATATAACTTATAGTAAACCAAATGAAGCTTCAATCGCAATTCTTTCACTTGATGATACAATTGTTGATAATCATTTAATTAGAGCAAGTTTTGGTACTACTAAATATTGTCAATTTTATTTAAAAAATGTTCCATGTAATAATAAAGATTGTGTTTTTTTACATAGAAAAGCTAAAGAGAATGAAATTATTAAAAGAAATGAATTAATTTCTAATAAAGTTCTTTTTTATAAACAACAATTGTATGCTATGGAATTAGGAGATATTTTTAATCCTTTAGTTAAAAAACAATTAATGACTTTTAAAGAAAAGAATATTAAAACTATGTTTCCTTCTCCTGATTTAATATATAAAAGTAAAATTGTTATTGAAAATGATCCAAGTAGAAAAGAAAGATTAAGAAATAAAAAAATGAATAATTATATTATGGAAAAAGAAAAAAAAAATGAAAAAGAAAAAGAAAAAGATAATAAAGAAAAATTAGATATTTCAATTAAAGAAAGACCTAAATTAAATCCTATTAAATTAAATGAATTAGAATCTTCAATTTCAACTAATTCAAATAGTTTATGTTTAACTTCAAGTATAAGAAGTAGTATATCAAGTGATAATATTGTAAATTCAAATTCAAACTCAACATCAAAAATTGTATTAAATGATTTATGTAATTTTTCTGAAAAATCTAGATTTGATTTTGCAAAAAATGATTGTAATAATAGTTATGGTGTAGTATTACCTAATTTTATAAGAAAAATAAATGAAAAAGCTTGTAAATTAATGAAAATAACAAATTATTTTAAAAATGAGTATTTTATAGATGATAAATTTTTATTTAATGAAGAGTTAAATGAATGTATAAATAATAATAATGAAAATTTAGATAATAGTTTAGATTGGAAAAATTATATATGTGACTCATATAAATTAAATAATAAAAATCTTAAATATAAAAAAGATGACTTGATAAAAGATTTTGATAAAATTAATAAATTTATACTTAAAAAAGCTATATGAATCATATTTATATTATTGAGTTAAATTATTATAGTTTATTTTATTATATAATTATTATTATTGTTAAATAAATAAAAGAATTAATTTTCTCATTCAGTCAAAAATATTTTATAAAAAAAAAAAATATTAATATTAATTAAATAAAACTACTTTTTACTATTTGGAGTCATTTCATTTAAAATATCTTCATAACCAACTTTACCATCTCTATTTCTATCAAGTCTAATAAATAATAAATCAGAACCTTTTTGATTACAATTTAATCCTTTTCTATTTAAATATTGATTAACTTCTTCATTATTTGCAAGTCCTTGACCAAATTGATCAATTTCTTGATTATAAATATTTTCTAAATCAAAACCTTTCATTTGAACAATTCTTTTTCTAATATCTTCTAAATTTTTTTCTGAATTTAATAATAATTGAAAAATGCATCTTAATTCATTAATTGTACTATTACATAAACCATTTGGAATTCTTCTTTCAACATCATCTCTTCTACTTTTATCAAATGGAACTAACATATCAAAAAAGTCACTATAACAAATTCCATTATTATTATCTAAATCAAATCTAGAAATTAATAAATTTAATTCATCATCAGTAAAACATAAATTAATGCTTCTAAAACCATTTTTTAAATCTGAAAAAGATAAAATATTATTTTGAGTTCTTGGACTTTCAAAAATTAAAAAAATATCTTCAATATTAAAATCCGGATGTCTTGTTAAACAACATTTTTGACATTCAATATTACATTCTATATCAATTAATGCTTTTAAAAAACAAATAAAATCTCTTTCTGAAAATTGATCTTCATTATAATTATTATTTATATTATTCATATCATTTATTTTATTATTTTCATTATTTGATAAATTATCAGAGAAATTATTATCTATTCTTTGTTGTTTATTTCTTGATGGACTTAATCTTAATGCTAAAGTTTTTGATATACGATTTGGACTTTTTGGTTCTGTTTCCATATAATTTTTATAATTTTTATTTGGTCTATTCATTTGATTTGATTCTGAAAATTTTTGATTATTTAAATAATTTATTTTTTCTATTACATTTTTATTTTCATTGTTTTCTAAAGGATTTTTCATATTGTAATTATTATAATCTGTATTTATTCTTTTTTGTTCATAATTATTATATTTTATATCTTGTTTATTTTGAGAAGTATCAAATTTTGTTGATTGTGAATTTATAAAACCTGAATTTTTTCCATAATTTTTATTTATTTTATTACTCATATTTAAATTACTATTACTCAGATTAAAATTATAACTTTTATTAAAATTTGTATTACTCATATTAAAATTGGAATTCTGATTTAATGGATTATTATTATTATCAGAAATATCAATTTGAATATTTTTCTTAAAATATTTATTTTTTTGAAAATCATTTTTATTTTGATTATCTATATTTTGATTCATCATATTCTTTTCAGAATAATCACTAGAATTAAATTGATTTTCAATTCTTTGATTATCTTTAATATTTTTTTCAGGAATTTGTTGAGAATTAATTTCATTATTTTCATTAAAATTAATATTATCTATTTGTCTTTTATTATAATTATAAAAAGAATTAGATCTTGAAGCAGCATTTGAAGGAGGAGAAGAATAAGGAAAATAAAATATTCTTTCTAAATCATTCATATCAATTCTACCATTTTTTTTTAAATCAAGTCTTCTACATAATCCTTCAATTTGATTATTATTTAAATTTTTATTATATTTTTGTAAGAAATTTTTTAAATTATTAGAATTTAATAATCCATTATTACTAATTTGATTTAATAATTCTGAAACTGAAAAATCACCATATGATTTAATATCAGCTAAAACTGAATCTAATGCATTTACTAATTCAAAAGAAGCTTTTAATAATTCACAAAATATTCTTTCAGTTTCATAAGATAAATAATTTGTATTATTTTCATTTATCATTTCATTATCTCTTTTTTCATAAAATCCTTTTCCAATAACTAAACCTAAAAATTCATTATAATTTAAAGTATGATCTCCATTACAATCATAAAATAAAATTACATATTTTCCTTGATTTATTGTTGCATCAATTTGATTTAATTGAGCAAAATTAATTAACATTTGTTCATTTATAAAATCATTTCTAAATTGATCTAATCTATTAAATAATCTATAAGGATCAAAATCTTCACAATTATTTAATTTTTGACGTATTTGTTCTATATTATCTTCACCTTCTCCTAATATAGCAAAAAATCTAGAAACTAATTCTTTTGTTTGTTCAGTTAACATTTATTATATTATATGAATAAATTTAATATAAAAAAAAATGTTATTTTTTAAAAATTAAAAGAAAAATTAAAAAATAAAAAAACTTTATTTAATGTTTTATTTTCTTCAATTTGTTTCATTTAATTTTTATTTTTTAATATTAAATAATAAATATAATATGGGACAAGATATGATCACAATTGATATCAAATCACAAGAATTACAGTTTATGAATGCAATTCAATCAATGATTATAACAAATTCAAATTATTTGAGTTGTGTATTTAATTCTCAAATGAAAATATATAATTTAAGTTTAAAAGAAAATGACTTTAGTTTGAATTATAAAACTTCAATTGATTGTGATAATTATGTCAATTATATCAATTTTCATCCGAAATATCCTCAATTATTATTATCATCATTCAGGAATTCTGAAATTAAATTATGGCAAATTCCAGATGAAAATATAGAATGTAAAGTAAAGTGTATTTTTAAAGGTCATACGGATTCGGTTAAATATGCAATATTTAATCCAGTGGATGATAATTTAATTATTTCTTCTGATAATAATTATATTAAATTATGGGATATAACCAAATATATTCATTTAGATAATATTCATCAAGAATCAATTATTGATCTTCAATGGAATATAACAGGAAATTATTATGGATTTATCAATAAGAATTTTAAAGGATTATCAATTAATGAAAAAAAAAATAATGAAACAATATTTTCAATTGAAGAAAAAGTAGATACATTTTATTTTATAAGTGAGAAAGAATTTTTAACTTTTAATAATGATAATATAATTAAAAAATGGGAGATAAATAATAATAATCCAACGAATACTATTACTATTGAAACTATTTTTCATCCTTTAATTGATAATTATTTTCATTATTTATATTGTTTATATAAAAATAGAATTATGATATGTGATTTAAATGAATTTAAGATTATTGAAGACAAAAAAGTTAATGATTTTTCTCCTATTTATCCAATTCTCTTAGATAATGCTTTTTTAAAAGATAATGCAATTGCAAATATATTAAATATCAAAAGGTTTGATTGTGATATAATTAAAATTGAACAAAAAAATAAACCAAAAAATAAAAAACCTCAAAAAGAAATAATACCATTTAATGATTATATTAAAAATATAATATATAAAATATCAGATTATTCAGAATTATTCAAATATACTAAAAATGAAAAAGAAGAAGAAGATTCATTTATTAATAGTAAAAATTATTTAGAATTTAATGATATTAAAAATGAATTAGAAATAATAAATCAAGAATCAATATTTCAAAGGAAAAAAATAGTTGAAGAAAAAATACAAAAAGAATATATTGTTAAAGATATAAAAGAAGAATATATCTTTTATTTACAATTATTAATTAGAGACAATACCAACAAAATATTGATAAAAAAATATTTAAATTTTCTTAATAAAAATCAAGAACAATTAAAGACTTTATTTAATATTGAAACATATGAAGATGAAATTCAATATTATAAAGTATGTTTTAACAAAGAAGAACTCAATGAATATTTTAATGTAAAAAAGGAATTATCAGAAAAAGAGAGTGTAATCAAATTTTTATCAAATTTAATAAATATTAAAACCAAAATGGAATTTTTTGAATTTAAAAATAAAAAAATCGATGGGTTGAAAAATATTTCTTTTTTTAATCAACCGATTGACACAAATAACGAAGAATTATTTTTTTATAAAAATAAAATAGCATTGTGTTTTGATATATTGAATAATGATTATTATAAATATTTTGAGAAATTTCAATTAAAACAACAATTAATTAAGCAAATCCTTGATAAAAACTTACTTAATAACGATATAATAATAACAAATGAAGACAGACTTAATTTATTATTTTATTTAATTATATATCCTGAAGATAATAATATAAATCAATATTTGTTAAATTTATTGAGTTCAAATAAATGTAATAATAATGATATTAATGAAATAACTGAAAAAACAAATTTTAAACTTATTTCAAATGAAGGAAAGGAATATTTGAAAAATAATGAATTAGAGTTTTATAATCTTGAATTTTTATGCAAAGATAACTTTATTATGAATTATAATAATAATAATATTATTATTAATAAAGAAGAATTATATTGTTTCGAATATTTATTAAATAATTCATTATCAAAAGATAGTTTAATTGATATTAAGAGTTTTTTAAAAAAAATTTTAAAAAGTAATGTTTTTAAAGAACTTTTTAAGTTGTTATATAATGATAAATATAAAGATTTTTTTGAAGATGATGATTTTGTTAATGAATTTATTGAAAAATATTTTAAATTTGTTCCTTATAAAAGTAGTAATAAATGTGGAATGACTGATAGATTTTCATCCAAATCTTATATTTTCCTAGAAGAAAAAGAAATTTCAGAAAATATAACTAAAAAAGAAATAAGAGATATTTTAAAAACAGGAAGAATTATTGTAATAACTATTCATGAAATTAATCATAATGTATATTCATATATTAGACATTTCTTTAATTATCTTAATCTTCCTTTTGAAAGTCCTAGAAAAAAAAATGTATATGAAGTCAGAGAAGGAGGATTTTATATTGAGTTAATATTATTTGGAAAAATAATAAATGAAATAAGTTTAGCAGAAATTTGTTATATTTTAAATCTTGATAATTATACAAAAAAAAGTTTAATAGAATTTCAAAAAGGTTTCATGAATTTAAAAAATGAAGATTTAAAAATCAATGGAAATTTTTCAAAATATAATGAATCAATTGACATTGAAAATTGTGGTGAAATGAAAAATATTAGTATTAAAGCTAAATATTCTAAAGTACAATTAAAAGATATTAAAATTGCTATTCCAATGAGAACCAATTGTGTTTTAGGTTGTCATAGGAAAATTAATATTGAACCTATAAATGATTTCTTTAAAAAATATCATAAAATAGAATAAAATTAGTTTAAAAAAAACATAATTGAATTAAATTATTAGTTATAAAAATTAAATTTTAATCAAAAATTTTAATTCTTTAATATCAATTTTTATCAGATGAACCTTATGTTTTTCCGTCAAATCTCCTATACAAAAATCTATCATTTTTTATATTATTTGTTCTATGTTTATCTAAATTTTCTGTTTTTTTAAAATAGATATATTCCTTCATTTATTATATATTTTTACTTTTATTTATTTAGACAATTGTGATAAAAAGTTAGTACGGCAAAATTATTTATGTCAAATGGCTCTGCTTCATTACTACTATAACTTTTTTTACTTATTTTTTTTATGAGTTGCATTTATTGCTAAATTGTTATTTATTTGTCAATATTGATTTTCAAAATGATTAGATTGAACTAAATTTTATTTATTTTCTAAGTGTTTAAATGTTTTTATCATATATTCTTCTTCATTATGAATTTTAATATCTGATATTTCTAGTATTCCTTCTGAGATATTTCAATTTGTTTTATCTGATAATTTTTCTTCTTCTATTATTTCTTTTACTATTGTTTGTTCTATTCTTGCTACTATTTCTTCTTTTTTTTCTCTATGAAATGGCTCAGATATTACTTCAGTTGAAGTTTTTATTTTTTTATTTTTATTTCTTGATTAAAAGTATTATGATTATTAGTTTTATTATTTGTTGATATTTTAGTTAATTGATATTTCTGTTTGACTTGTATTTGAATTTGGCATTAAATTTAATTTCTCCCTATTATCATTCATTATAATTTGGAATAAATTATAATAATTAATTTTCATTTTTTTAATAACACAAAAAATTCTTTTTCTCTTATTTTAAATAATAAATTTTTATCTTAACTCATTAGGATAAGGTTAAAATAAAGGAGGATATTTAGGCTAAATAATGTATAAATTTTTCCTTCCTAACATTTCCAAAAAATATTTAAATCATTTTCAAAAGATAAAAAAGCTTTACCTTCATTTATAATAAAAGCATTTTCTTTAAAATTAATAAAACAATCTTTAAATTAACTTTTAAAGATGAAAATATCAATGAATAATAAATGGTACAGTATCAACTCTTCAATCAAAACTTTCTAAATAAACAAATCTAAAACCAATTTTAATCCATAAACATACATTTCTTCACTAGTTTTTCCATGAATTTGATTACTTATTAAATAAGTATTATGAGATGCATTGTAATAATAATCAGTTAATATTTTATTTATATCTTGATGAAATGAGATTATTTTTCTATCATAAATCATAATTTTGTTCCTCTTTTAATTTTTTATCACCTTCTTCTGCTTTTATTTTATTATGTATTATTTCAATTCATCCCATAATCTTTTAATTCATTAATAGAATAATTTAATCTATTACCAACAAAATATAATTTATTTAAATTTAAATTATTTGTTAGATTAGTTGCTAAATATTTCCAAAATTCTCGATATATTTTTGTTGCTGCTTCTATTAATAATTTATATTTTTTTAAATTTAAAATCAGGATGATTTTCAATTCGAATCATTTCATCTTCACCAAAATTATTTTTTATCATTGAAACACTTTTTTTATAATAATATAATCCATTATTTAAGGATTTATAAAACATTCATTTTTTCTAAATACATTTTTGATGTGTTATGTAATTTTATCAATTAGTAAATTTACAAATTAACGAAATGATAATTGAAATGTATTTTTTAATGTTTGTTTCATATTTTTTATTGTTTGAGTTTTTTTAGATTGTTTGATACATCAAATAAATTTGACAAATATTTTATTTTCATTTTGTTTTATAACTTTATTTTCCTCTTCTTTTTATTATTTTATTCTCATCTCCTAATTCTTTATTTTTTTATCCTAAAATGAAAAAATTATTAAACTGTTTAATATTATAAAAATAAAAGAAAAAAATAATAAATATGTAAAACTCAAATAATGAAATAATACAAAGAATGGAGAATTGAAATATTAATGCCTTTAGTATGTCAAGAAGACTATGCAAAAATGTTAGAAAAAAATATTAAAAAAATTATGAACAATAATACTGATGGTCAAATTGAAAATGTAAAATCCAAGGATAAAAGACAATTTGTTATTTTACCAAAAAATAAAACAGTGTATTTATTTCCAATTTTTGCTAAATATACTATATTAAAAATGATGATGATTTTTCAAATATATTTATTATAAATATTTAATTGAAAAAAAAGCATAAAATTTTATATTTTTATTATGTTATGACTAGAGCAGATTTTACTATTGAAATAATATTATAAGTAGTGCTATTAATTTAGGTTTAACTATGGAATTATTGAAAAAACATATGATGACTTTAGATAATTGATTCATTTTTTTAGATAATAATGATTTTTATATTTTAAAAATGATTATAAATTATTTATTGATGAACCTTAAGAAATTATTTGGGTTTATCCTAATTTTTTAAATATAATAAATAAAGTTACAGTTAATAATAAAGAAATAACAAATAAAACAAATTTTTATAATTCTGAAATTGATAATTATTATATTGAAAAAAGTAAAAAAAAATTTTTTAAATGACAAAATTATCCAATAAGGTATAAAGAAAATAAAATATTAGGTTTTTGTTTTGAAGATGAATTAGAAAATATTAAAAAATTTGATTATCATTAATTGGAATTATTTCATTTTATTAGATAATAATTATAATTTTATATATGTCTGAAATATTAATTAATCAAGGAGAAGAAGTAAAAATGTATATATAAACATTTTTAAATAAATAATGTGTAATAAAAGAAAAATTTTAAAAAAAATATCCTGTTTCTACATTAGATAAAAATTACCTAAATTACGAATGATAAATGAATATTGAAATATAGAAAAATGTTCAAATTTAGGTGTTTTAGTTCAAATAATTTATTTTGTAGATTTTTATATAGAAAAATTTATATGGAATATATTGAAAATAGTGCGCCTTTAAAAGAAATAATAAATACTATTCATCATGAACAACAAGAAGATATTAATAAATTTAGAAATCTAATAAATAAAATAATTAATGAATTAGAAAATTATATTTCAATTATACATATTAATGATATTATTCATGGGGATTTAAATTTAATATTTTTTATAACAAATTAATAATAAAAATAATGTAAATGAAAATGGAAAAAATTTAATTTTAAAATATAATAATATTTTTAATTCATTTTGGATTAAGTAATATTAGTAATAAATCAAATACTTTTATTGAAGAAAAAGATGTTGATTTATATGTATTAAAAAGAGCTTTTATTTCTTATACTTCTAAAAGTGAATTATATTTAATGAAATTATTCAATTTTATGAGAAAAAATGTAAATTTGGAGAAAAAATGTTCTTAAACATTAAAAAAAGTTGAAATGAGAGGAAGAAAAAATATAACATTTGGTTGAGATATTTTTTTTATTTAATATTCATTTTTTATTAAAATTTATATATAATATTTCAAATCATTTGGTAAATTTAATTTTTTAAAAAATAATATTTTTAATAATTAACTCTTATTTAATTTTTTCTACCTCAACATTTTTTCAACAAAATCCTATAAGGTCTAATTTCATTAGTTGTAGGTTCTAAAATATATTCTTTAGGGTATGATGTACTTTGTCTAATTTTTTTTGGATTAATTCTCAACATTAAAGCACATTTATATTTTTCACCATTAAATTCAGTTACTCCAGCATATCCTTCAGCATATGAAGGATCAGGAGAAACATATACTCCTAATCCACAAAGTTTACCAGGATGTCTTAAATCAGGATCAAAAGTTATTTTTCCTCCAGTTGATGGTAAAAAACCACCTTTATAAATTTTACCAGTAATTTCTGATACTTGTTTAGGGTCTTGACCCCTTGCAACACCATGATATGCAACACACCATTCTCCTTCACTATTATTCATACCTAACCATGTATTATCACCATAAACATCTTGTACTTTAAGACCATATCCTGTCCATCCAATGGGAGGAATATATTCTTCACCTCCTCTTTTTTCTCCTTTACCTGCCCATCCACCATCTTTATTATTTCCTCTATAATCAAGCATATTATGATTAAGTAAACATCCATTTAAAATAATTCCTTTTTCAATTTTTTTTAATTGTCTTAATTCTTTTTCATCTTCTTCATTTTCTTTTTCATTTTCTTTTTTATCTTTTTTAAATTTTTTTATTAATTCATCTTCATTTAATTTAAAATCTTCAGATTTAAAAATAACTGTTACTTGATAACTACCTTTTCTAGGAAAAGTAATTATTATATCTTCTTCATTTATATTACATTCTTTAGCTAGTTTTTTTCTTAATTTATTATGGAATTTAATTCTTTCTTCTTCATTATTTAATAATTTATTATTACTTTCTTCTCCTAAATCAAAATATAAATCATATTTATTTTTATTTGACATTCCATTTACTAAAAATTGCATTGAAGTAGCTGAATTATTATTTGTATCTTCACTATTATCTTTTTCTATAGCAGTAACCATTCCTTGATTTTCAAGAACTTTTGAAAATATTCCTAAAGCATATGTTTGTTCATCTGATTTATTTTTTATTATTTCTTCATTTGTAAAATATTTTTCTGGGTTGGTTTGTTTCTCATTTATAATTTTTTCTTTCATAATTGTTCCCATTGTACTCATGTCTTCTAGTATTTGAGCTTTATCTGTTTCTTTTTTAATTTCTTCTTGAGATAGTCCTTTTAATTTTCCAATTTTTTCTATTAATTCAATATTATCACTTTTCTTTTCATTTATAATATTTTTTTCTATTCTTAAATTATATTGTCTCAAATTTATTTCTTTTTGTATTTCGTTTATTTTTTCTTTTTCTTTTTTTTGTTCTTTTTTTTCTTCTTTTTTTGGTTCTTTTTTCATATTAATTTCGCAATATTTATTATGAAGTGCTTTTAATTCTTCTATTTCTGAACTGGAAAGTTTTTGGTAACCATTTTTTTCTTCTAATTCATACATTCTTTGTTGCCAATCATCATTAGAATTATCCTGATTCATTTTTTTTTTTATTATTATTAGATTTTTTTATTAATAAAATATACATTTAAAACAATATAAATTTTTTTTATTTACCTATTTTTTATTATTTTTTAAAAAGATATTAATGAGATTTGGATTGATCTAATCCAAATCCACAAAATAGATAATTTTTTTTTATATATGAATTAATTATTAAAAATATATAAATTAATTAATAAACCCAAGACATAAATAAAAAAAGAACACACAAAAAGAACCTGAATATTTAGGGAAAAAAAGAAAAATAATGAACTAAATTTATGATTAAAATCACAAAAAAAAAAAAAACAAATGAAAATAAAATTTAAAAATATCAGAAATAGTTCAAAATATTTAATCGAAAAAAAATAAATTATTTAGAAATTCTATTATAAATTTATTTATGAATAATTATTAATTTTATAAATAATGATTGAAAAATTCAATCATAAATATTTATTTCAGTACTCTTCATCTTCTGCTGGAAAAAAAAGACTTTTGGATATTATATTTATTCCTGGGAATTTTCAAAATAAGATGAAACTAAACTTAATAATTGTTACTATAATATTGAATCTTGTTTAGTAAATAATATTGAAATTAATGATATTTTTGAAGGAG